>PKML01054979.1:483630-515354 GCA_002933935.1 Eutrema yunnanense
AAACCCCCACACAAATCAGAAAAGACCAAAAACAAAAAAAAAAAAAAAAAAAAAAAAAAAGAGAGCATCGAGCTACTATACTTCGGCTCAATCTCACTATGTAATATGAACTACGAATGGCTTGATCCTTCTTTTGAAGGTACGTAGGCAGCCTTCACAGGCGCAGCCGTAACATTAATAAAATTTTATTATGCAAAGGCATTTCAAGTCAAACTTTACGTTTGTCGAACTCCAAACAGTTCGTATCTGCAAGCCAAACTTCACGTTTGCCGAACTTCAACAGTTCGAATCTTTAAGTCAAACTTTACGTTTGCCAAACTCCAACAGTTCGTACTTTCAAGTCAAACTTTACGTTTGCCGAACTCCGATAGTTCGTACTTTCAAGTCAAACTTTATGTTTGCCGAACTCCAACAGTTCGCACTGTCAAGTCAAACTTTACGTTTGCCGAACTCCAACAGTTCGAATTTTTAAGTCAAACTTTACGTTTGCCGAACTCCAACAGTTCGTACTTTCAAGTCAAACTTTACGTTTGCCGAACTCCAACGGTTCGAATTTTTAAGTCAAACTTTACGTTTGCCGAACTCCAACAGTTCGTACTTTCAAGTCAAAACTTTATGTTTGCCGAACTCCAACAGTTCGTATTTTCGACCACAACGGTTACATATCAACGTCCTGGCCAGACGATCAAATAAGCCGAGCTTAGCTCGCACGCATCCTCATGGTGCAATGGATAATACACTTTCCACATTCAAAGCCGAGACCAGTCTCGCACCAACTTCTCAGATTATCCGAGCCAAATAAGCCGAGTCCGTCTCGCACACTCAGATTCAATATGAGAAACCTAGAGCATATTAAGATGAGCTGTTCACGTACTCTTAAAACTAAACTCTAGGGCCAAGCCGAACGTCTTTCCTCGCAAATCTAAGCCGATTTCTCAACAGTCGCAAAACTAGTAAGCCGTTTTCTCAACAAACGCAAAACCAGTAAGCCGGTTTCTCAACAATCGCAAAACCTATAAGCCGATCCACAATATGGATTGCCGACCTCGAACAGGTTCAGTCAAATTTGTCCTCTTCAACCGGCTAAGACCGTACTGTTTCCGGCACCACTATGTACGACAAATTTGAGAAGTTCGTATAAAGTACGACTTCAAAATATAGAAAGACACGATGTAGAAAACGACTAAGTATAAAATTCGAGTCCGCAATTGATAAAATATCAAGATTCATTTAAAAAAGCCCCCCGGGCAAAATGGATACCGGACTTTAAAAACCCTCCGGTCCAAAAGGTCAGGTTATAAGCCCATTCGGGCAAAAGAAAAACTAAACATATTACAAAAAGGGGACGATTCAGACATTTTGCTTCTGCATCGCATCAGCGCGATCCGCCGACATCGAGGCCCGGTTGGATCCGAACTCATCAAGGCCAGGTGGAACCTCATTTCCCATCGAAGTCGAAACCTCCGGGTGCACTGGATCATTAAATGGCGAGATAACCAAATCCGCATCTTCCAACTCGCGGAGGTCGATCGCGGCATATTCCGCCGACTTGTCTACCTTAAGCTTCTCGAGTTTTTCAATGCGAGACGGCGGCACGATAATACCGTTCTTCTTCTTAAGGCTCTCGCAAAAACCAAGAATCCCCTGGATTTGGTTAATAGCAAGGAACGGCTTCTTTGCCTGATCAATCGCCGCTAGGTGATCCTTGACCTTCTGGAGTCGAACTTGGCACTTCTCGGTGACGACCTTCCTCTTTGAGATTTGCTGGTTACGACCAGCCCTCAATCGCGAAGTCTCCGCGAACAGCTTTACCGAAAGCGCGTCTTTCTCCAACTCCAGCTCGGCGTTGGATCTCTTCAGCGCGGCGATTTCACGAGTAAGCTCGGCTACCGCATGATCGCCTGCCTCCACCCTATCTTCGGACACATGCAGCTCCTTACGAAGCTCCACCACCTGAACTCTCGCCTCGAAAGCCTTACGACGGGAGTCTACAAGCTCGCGGTCATAAGACCCGACGATCTCGTTCGTCTGGGCGACCATCTGTCAAAACAACGAACATAAAAAAAACAAGGACTAAAAGGAAGGAGGAACGAACTCGGAAAGAGGTATTTACCTCAGAAGTGGTATGGGCCAGTTTCTTGAAGGCCTCAGACTTGTAAAGGCGGTCGCCCGGAGGGAGGAAATCCAGGCCGAAGCTCACCCGCAGATACGTCTCGGCGTAATCCCACGAGTTGGCCTCCGGATCTGACGCCCGATGCCTTTTCGGAACGGGAGAATCGTCCGATAAGATCACTGTATCCTCTTCGGCACATTGGGGTTCGGTACCCCCCTCACCGCCTTCAGCACGTTGGGGCTCGGTACCCCCTCCACCGTCTTCAGAAGGTTCAGCATCCTTAGTACCGACCCCAGCTGTGTGGCTGGCCGCTTGTCAAGCCCCCCTTTTTGTTTTCTTTCTTCTCTTCTTTTCAGCCGGAAGAGAAGTATTTTCTTCAGCAGAGACCCGCTCCCCAGCAGGAACATCACCTACACCGACCTCTTCATCGTTCGCTGGAGCTTCGGGATTCACTTGTTCAACTACCGAAGGGATATCCACATCCGCCTCATCGCCATCGAGTTCGGCGGAAAGATCAGGAATGTCATCGAATTTCATCTTCCGACGACGAGATGGGTTTGCTGTGAAAAGAAAAGGCGACAGATAAAAAAAAAAAAGAGGATCGGTATCAACGAACTGCGAAGAAAAGTTTACCGACTTACCTTTAAGAGCTCTTTTCGCTTTTAAATCAAGCTTTTCTTGGTAGGCTTCAGGCCACCGAGTTTTTCCTGCCGCACTTAATTGCTTCACATGAACAAAAGTGAATCCCGGCGTGGTGATAAGGAAGCCCGGTATGTGACGATCTGAAAAGGAAAAGGAAAAATATGACTTAGGCAAAATAGAGCACTAAACAGAAATCGGGAACGAATATCTACCGATAGGCGTCCTCCACTGAGTTCGGTAACTCCCATCCGGATACTCAACGGAAGATTCATCGATCTTCACGTAGAAGTACCGAGCATTCCAGTTATTGACCTTGCTCGGTTTATTCCCAGTCACAAGATCGCACTCCGGCTTCGCGTTAGCCGATAAAAACCAAGGCTTCGCCTTCGACAGATTAACCCGGAACAACCGTTCGAAGATCTTCGCCGTAATAGAGATACCGCACTCCTCTCCAAGAGAAAGAAGACCCATAAGATTTATTACCGTGGCCGGCATCAGCTGAGATATCGCAACGTGTCGCCTCTTACAGTACTTATAGAAGAGCTCCATGATGGGAAACTTGAGGCCACAGCTTCTGAAATATTCCTCGTAAACACAGATATAACCGGCAGGAGCATCCCATGGACGGTCAGTCTCTTTCGGGATCTTGAAGAGGATATCATCCGGAGCATTGCACATCTCCAAGGTAACTTGGACCGTCTCCACCTTGGAACGAGATGGTCCGATATTTGCAGGTCTTTCGACTACCCGCCTGGCAGCCGACATAAGACCATCGTCCCCTACGTCTTGACGAACTACTGGCGAAGTAGCATGTTCATCCAGGCGAGCGCAACCAGAGAAGACGAATCGACGCGCGACTCTTCGAGTTCCACAGCTAAGGAAGACGAAGCGACACCCTCTTTTCGAGGAAAATCTACCGAACCCGAAACGTTCAGGATCATCTCAAGATCCACGAATCAAAGAGTCCGAACTTGAGAACGACCACGAATCGATCTATCGAATTCGAAACAACCTACCGAACTCGAAAGTTCGTAAAAATCGATTCAATCGTGAAAATCCCGATCTAAAAAGGAATTCACCGCACTCGAAACGGAATCTGATCAGGTCGTACCGATCTCAATTCTAACCGAGCAAAAGAATACTCCTCAAAATTTCGCCGAACTCATAAGCTCCCTCGCCGAACTGAGGGGGGGACCAATTGTTAGAGGGGGGATTAGCACCCATTGGTTTAACTCGGTTCGAACCGAGATCGGTTCAATCAAGACCGGTTTACGATGGTTCATATCAAAGACAAGTCGGCCCAAAAACGTTGGGCCGAGCTCGGAATCTCGCTAAAGCCCATCTCGGCTACCGATCTAGGCCCAGCACAAGCCCAGTCCGTTACAACATATGAAACCGGAATATTTCCCTTTTCCCGCCGATCTCGGAAAAGGAAATATTCTCTTCGATCGACTCTTCAAGATATAAGGAACTTATCCTTATCTCGGAGAGAAAACCGGAAGATTTCCTTCTCCTAATCGAACAAGGAAAAAGGAAATCTTCCCCTTAAGAGCCGCCTCAAGGCATTATAAATAGGGGAGAAGATTCATTCATCAAGCGATCCACAACTTCCGCAGAGACAGAGAATACAAGAGAGCTCTTTACCGATCTCAAGTCCTTTTGTCTTTGCGATCTTACTTAAACTGTTGTAACGCCGACTCTTGATCAATAAAACGAGATTCCGATTAAAAGTATTGTTTTACCCTTTTTGTGTGATTTACGGATCAACATTGTTGATCGCTCAGTTAGACTTCCAGAGGGGTTGCTCGAGGATGTTCCTATTAAGATTGAGAATTGCTTGATCCCAACTGACTTCATTGTCCTGGAGTATGATGCAGAACCCATAGATCCTCTTATCTTGGGAAGGCCATTCCTAGCAATAGCTGGTGCTCTGATTGATTGCAGGAATGGGAAGATAGCTCTTAACATCGGCGAGTTGGTCATGACTTTTAACATGGAAAAGATGATGAAGAGACCAACCATCGATGGACAGACTTTCTTTGTTGATACCTTCAGTGACATAGCTGAAGAGTACTTCCTGGAGATGCATCATGAGGATCCATTGGAGAGAGCATTGGTCTGTTTCAGCTGAGTCAGAGGTTTATTCGGGTGATGTTGCTGCTGGATACTCAAAGATGCTCGATACAGCACCACCAATATCGATCGATACTCCCCTAGTATCAGTCGATACCATGCGACCAGAAAGGGAGTTGGCCGAAAGTTCTAAGCAAGCTGCTGGGCTTGGAGATTGGAGCGAGGAGAAAGCTCCTACGGTGGAACTTAAGCCACTTCCAGCAAATCTGAGGTATGGTTTTCTTGGTCCTAATTTCACATACCGAGTGATTATTAATGCTTCTTTGAATAACGCAGAGATTGCCTTACTGCTAAGCAAGTTGCGCAAGTATCGCAAAGCTTTTGGCTATTCTCTTGATGACATTTCAGGTATATCACCGGACCTGTGCATGCATAGGATTCATCTTGAGGACGAGTCAAAGGCTTCAATTGAGCATCAGAGGAGGCTGAATCCAAACCTGAAAGAAGTGGTTAAGAAGGAGGTCATGAAACTCTTGGATGCATGGGTTATCTATGCCATCTCGGACAGTTCTTGGGTCAGTCCAGTGCACGTTGTTCCTAAAAAATAAGGGATAACTGTGGTGAAGAATGAGAAGGATGAGATTATTCATACTAGGACTATCACTGGGCATCGAATGTGCATTGACTACATGAATTTGAATGCAGCCACAAGGAAAGATCACTTCCCATTGCCATTCATTGACCAGATGTTGGCTAGTCATCCCTACTACTGTTTTCTCGATGGGTATTCAGGTTTCTTCCATATTCCGATATATCCAGATGACCAAGGGAAAACGACTTTTACATGTCCTTATGGCACATACGCATACAAGAGAATGTCATTCGGATTGTGTAATGCTCCAGCCACTTTTCAGAGATGCATGAGGTCTATCTTCACATACATGATTGAGGATTTTATGGAGGTGTTCATGGATGATTTTTCAGTGTATGGATCATCATTCAAGGACTGTTTGGCTAACTTGTGTAAGGTGCTACAGAGGTATGAAGAGAAACACTTGGTCCTTAATTGGGAAAAGTGACACTTTATGGTTCAGGATGGCATCGTGCTTGGGCACAAGGTTTCTGAAGCTGGGATCGAAGTTGACAAAGCCAAGATTCAGATCATGACAAGCCTCCAACCACCGACTTCTGTGAAGGATGTTCGAAGCTTCCTTGGTCATGCTGGGTTTTACAGAAGATTCATCAAGGACTTCTCCAAGTTAGCCCGCCCACTCATCGCCCTATTATGCAAGGAGATCAAATTCGATTTCACACCTGAATGTCTTGCAGCCTTTGAGGAGATTAAAAAGGCTTTGGTGAGTGCTCCTATTGTGCAACCTCCTGATTGGACTTTGCCTTTTGAGATCATGTGCGACGTTAGTGATTTTGCTGTTGGATCAGTTCTAGGTCAGATGAAGGATAAGAACCTGCACGTTATCTAGGTCAGATGAAGGATAAGAACCTGCACGTTATCTACTATGCCAACAGAACATTGGATAATGCTCAGAGGAATTACAGCACCACAGAGAAGGAACTACTTGCAGTTGTTTTCTCCTTTGAGAAATTTTGATCCTACCTGATTGGGAGTAAAGTGATTGTTCATACTAATCATGCTGCTCTTTAATATCTGATGCAGAATAAGGATCTCAAGCCTCGTCTTTGTCGTTGGGTCCTTTTGCTCCAAGGTTTTGATATCGAGCTTAAGGACAAGAAAGGAATAGAGAACGGGGCTGATGACCATCTTTCGAGGATTCGGATCGATGCAGACGTCCCTATTGATGATAAACTACCAGAAGAGTCCATTTACTTCATTGAAACTGAGTTTCAAATGGGTTTTGCCGAAACTCTGCAATTCCCACGAATTGTAGGTTTTGGTATCGATCGACACTCCCCTGGTGTCGGTCGATACCCTGCGATTTCAAGACCTGTTTTGACTGTTGAACACCTTGGTGCTTCTGAAGGGTATCTAGTCGCTGCAGCTGATTCTGATCAACCATGGTACGCTGATATTGCCAACTACCTCGCTGCAAATGAAGAGCCAAAGCACCTCAAGATATATGACAAGAAGAAGTTTATGCGTGACATAAGGTGATTCTTTTGGGATGAACCTTACATGTACAAGCACTGATCTGATGGTATCTACAGGAGATGCATTGCGGAATCAGAGGTACCTAATGTTTTGTTTCATTGTCATGGATATGAGTATGCTGGACACTTTATTATTTACAAGAAACCTCAGAATGTGTCTTAGGTTATTTATTAGGTTTTTCAACCACTTTGGTTGGCAATGCTTCATACACGCTTTATTCTATTCTGGTTTTGTGAGAGAGCTTTCTGAGGGAGACAAGTCTGAAACTCTGTTCGTCCGAGAGAAGATTTCGAACCCCTGTTTTACACTCTTTCTTATTATGTATTCAGTGATTTATTTAAACATGTTTATTGTTTCAATTTTCATGTCTGAGTAGATCTTTTGTTAGGTTTAGGGTTCTCATAAGGGATTTTTTTGAATGCTAGGTTGATTAGTTGTTTAGGGTTCATAATCTGAATTAGTTCTTCACCTTAGGTTGTTCTCAAAGCTAATTCTAGATTGATCACCTGGAACTTAGATCTTAGGATAATCGATTAGGCACGACAGTGCAATTGATTACCTGATAGAACTTAGGGTGAGCAAAATAACTATTCGCAAAGAGATTTGGTTTAGTTGTTTTGTGAACAAATCAAACTTGAACTNCATGTACAAGCACTGTTCTGATGGTATCTACAGGAGATGCATTGCGGAATCAGAGGTACCTAATGTTTTGTTTCATTGTCACGGATCTGAGTATGCTGGACACTTTGCTACTTTCAAGACTGTGTCCAAGGTTCTTCAAGCAGGCTTCTGGTGGCCTACTATGTTTAAGGATGCTCATGCCTTCATTTTGCAGTGTGATGCGTGTCAGAGGAGAGGGAAGACCAGTAAGAAACATGAGATGCCACATAATTTCATCATTGAGGTTGAGATTTTTGATTGTTGGGGCATCGATTTTATGGGACCTTTTCCTTCGTCATATGGAAACAAATACATCTTGGTTGCTGTGGATTATGTGTCTAAGTGGGTTGAGGTCATTGCTAGCAAAACCAATGATTCTTCAGTGGTCCTTAAGCTGTTTAAGACCATCATTTTCCCTCGATTTGGAGTACCTCGAATTGTGAGAAGTGATGGTGGCACTCACTTTATCAACAAGGTTTTCGAGAGGTTGCTGAAGAAGCATGGTGTGAATCATCGTGTTGCTACTCCTTATCACCCTCAGACCAGTGGACAAGTTGAGGTTTCCAACATGCAGATCAAAGAGATTCTAGAGAAGACAGTGAGTGTTACCATGAAGGATTGGTCTGTGAAGCTGGACGACGCACTTTGGGCTTACAGGACTGCTTTCAAGACACCACTTGGGACTACACCGTTTCACTTGCTGTATGGAAAAGCATGCCATCTTCCAGTAGAAATCGAGCATAAGGCAGCTTGGGCTACAAAGTTGCTGAATTTCGACATCAAGTCTGCTGCTGAGAAGCGATTGATCCAGCAGAATGAGCTCGATGAGATTACGCATCATGCCTATGAGAACTCGAAGCTGTACAAGGAGAGGACTAAGGCGTATCACGACAAGAAAATCCTTTCCAGACACTTTGAACCCGATGATCAGGTACTTCTGTATAACTCTCGTTTGCATTTGTTTCCTGGTAAATTGCGTTCTCGTTGGTCAGGTCCTTTCACAGTCAAGGAAGTTAGACCACATGGTGCAATTGTCCTGGCGAATCCTTCAGGCGAAGAGTTCACTGTCAATGGACAAAGGGTGAAACACTATTGGGCGAGAGCCGAGATTCTAGAAGGACACATAATGTCTCTTGATGGTGCACCCACTGCCTGAACGGCAGTACATTCAAGCAAATGACGTTAAACGAGCGCTTGGTGGGAGACAACCCACTGGTGAGTCTGTATATAAGTCTTTTTTTTTTTTCGTTTTTGTGTCTTGTGTCTTTAGTAAATCAGGTTCGACGAGGAGAAACAGAACTTCCATCGCCAAATTGCCTTGGTATCGAGCGATACCCCACGCGCAGGTAAGTTTTCCTTAAAACCCTCGGGGTTTTTTTTTTTCTTCTCTTCTCCACAGTCTCCATCGATCGACACTTAGCAAAAACCAATTCCAAATTCACCAAATCTTCGTTTCTTCACGGATTTGAGTGATTCTGATACCTAACCTTGTTGGATTTTCGCGCTCTATCTCTTTCTATCATCTATTCATCCGATCTACAAGGTATGACACACTAATTCCTCTCTTTCCATCCAAAGAACACAAGGTTTGGGTTTCATGATTTTTGGCTCTTTTCACTCGTTTTCTTGGGCAATGCTTGTTAGATAAGTGATTAAAACGGATTTTCGAACCCCCCTTGTGCTAGTTTGTTGGAATTTTGGAAGTTTTGGAATTTGGAGATTCTGGTTCGAAATCGCCAGGGTATCGATCGATACCCTGATGGTATCCCTGATGGTATCGGTCGATACCATGCGGGTTATGCTGACATTTTGAGTAGATTGATGATGATTGTTGCTGTTACTGGATGTTGTGGTTGATTTTTGCTTATGCGTTGTTGCTTCTTTGTCTGTGCTTGCAGCTGTCTGCATCAAAGAGGCCACGAACTGATGATGCATCGAGCTCCAACCCGCGCCCAAAGGAATTCCGCTTGTGTCAACGTGTCAAGATCTGGGATGGTTTACATTGGCAGAGAGGTGTAGTGAACGGTTGCCTAGGCAACGGCCACTACAGAGTGAGGATTGATGGAGCGTCAGAAAATATTGAGCGTCTGCATACTTCCTTGCGCGACATCCCTCCACCACCAGTGGCACCGCCATCACCACCACCCGCTGCTCCTGCTGATCATGTGGCTCCTTGGCCTAAGAGGAATGAGAATGCCAAGATTCCTTGCAACAGAGACTGGGAGGGAACAGATAGAGAGATCGCTGAGAGTGCAACATGCATCTACGGGATTATTTCTGAGGATTGGGACGATTATGACACGCTGCACTACAACGGGTGGTTGACCGTTACTATGCAGCTCACTCGGTTTGTTGACGGGACTACGATGCGTCGCTTTGGCATTGACGGTGAGATCCAGTGTTTGCTTGGGAGGATTGGTCTAGGCACTATGGCCACACATCAGTACGACCTTTACCCAGACTTAGTTTGTCAGTTCATGGCGATAGTCCGCGTCTACTACCAGGACGAGGTTCTCATGGACGCACAAGAGGGTACCTTGACCTTCATGATTCGCGGAGTGAGGTACAGGTTGTCACTCCCTGATATTTGTGACATATATGGCTTTCAGAGAGCCTTTAGGAGAGTTGCTCTTACTGTTTCACACCCTGACGTGCAGACTTTCTGGGAGCACTTTTGGACTGGTGCTTATCACTCTAGGACATCCACTCAGATGGATGTGGCCACCCAGTCCTGCGTTGCTTGGTTAGGATTCTGAGCAACACCCTTCTGTGCAAGATGGAGCCGAACAAGATGAGGGTGTCTAAGCTTTTAGTGCTTGCATTGGCTATTAGGGACATCATTCCAGGCGAGGACTATGAGTGGCCTGAGCTGACAGAGGTCAACATGGGGGCTGTTTTCGCACATCACTTGGTCTCCTTGAAGACCAAGCCATTCGTAGGCAAGAGTACGAAGGGTCCAGCTGGGAAGACCGAGACACTTGGGAGTCTTCTCACACCTATCTTCCAGCAGTTAGGGATTAGTTTTGCGAGCTGCTCGATCTCCACTGCACGCGATCTCATGGATGAGCAGCATTTGCAGAACCTGAGGTGGTTGAAGCCCGAGAGGCGTTGGTTTTTCTCTACACCTGTTGGAGACTTTCTGGTTCAGCTCCCTAACACCGAGCTAACGAACATTGGTGACACCCCACATATGTTGCGTTTTGAGCCTACTGAGGATCTATTGATTGCTGCGCCTGTCACTCGACGTCGAGGATCATCTGCTAGAGCGCCTGCTGCTGCTGCTGTTAGGGCTGCACCCGAGCCTGACCTTGCTGGAGGTCGACCACGATGCTCGTGACATGCACGTACACCTGGTCCTACACTTGTTCTTCCTCCACCACCTGCGATGGAGATGGATCCGTTTCAGCGGTACGTCGTCGAGAGCCTGCAGACCATTTGGAGTGCCATTTCTCGATGCAGTTGCATGGTCCGGTCTCGCCCACATTCACCATCTGCTGCTGGACCGTCTCACACCGCTGAAGACGATGATTCTGATGAGGATTAGTCTTCTCTTCTATATGGTTCACTTTTCTTTTGAATTTTTGAGTCTGTTTTGTCAGCTTGTTTTGATTTTGAACTTTGTTGGATTATGCATTATGATATCTTGTTGCTTTTAACATGTGTTTGAGTGATCTAACAGTGCTAACCATACCACTTTCGGATCCTTTGTCAAAATTGAGAGCAATATTTTGTCACTTGTCGTTGAGAAGAGTTCACTGTATCGACTTACGCCTGGTATCGATCGATACCAGGCCGTGTGTCAGTCGATGCACCTGTCCCAGATCGGTAACTTCTTCTTCTTCACAATTCCACTCAGTTCTCTTGATTTCTTTTACCAACCTTCGGCTAGATAACACTGGGGACAGTGTTGTTCAAGTCTGGGGGGGTGGTAGTTGCTGACATTGTGTTTGTTTTTCTTAGAGTCAGTCGTTTTTTAGTCAGTTCGTCGTTTTATTGAGTCAAAACCTGTTGGAGACTGTAATCTTTTTCTTGACTCTATTGTTCTGACCTTGCTTTTAAGTGACCATTGTTACATAATCAGTTTTAGATCGACTAATGAAAAATCCAAAGGCTGACCAGTTAACTAGAAGACACAGGTTTCCAGCAAAGTTCGCAAGCCTGAGCCAAATATTTGCACTTCATCGACGTGGTTAGTATTCATAGAGCTTGATTCCTCATTCATATCTGACAAAGGAACCCATGTGTTTAAAGTAATGGTATCTCTCTCCCCTATTTAAAGTTAACAAATAAAGGCATAAAAGATTAAATGATTTTCTTCTGAGTAGAGGGTTAGAAAAATTTCCAGCGATCCCATTATTCTGCTTGGTGAGGAATGATCACACAAAGGATGGAATCGAGGCTAGGAAAATTTCCTATAATGCCACTATTCGCCTACATCCTTTGATACATAGAGAGTGAAGAACCGGGGATTCAGTGGCAAACACCATCAATACTCGCGTCTCATACCTTGATGTGTATATGCAAAGCTGAAAATAAAAGAAAGAACATAATAAGAAATAAGTCTGGGGGAGAGAAAATAATACTAGAAAGTGTGAAAATGGATGGTTCATTGTCATGATATTGTATGGGAAAGAATCTAGAAGGTTCTTGGTATTAATCACAACGATGAAACTGGCGATGATGGGCTTAATTGAACGATGCTGCGAAATAATATGTATAGTCTGGGGAAGCTGCGAATGTCTAAAGAGAAGTATATGGTGGTTAAATTTGGAACTATTTACGTGATACGTGGAGCACTAAGGAAAAGGGTCATTGCAATGTTTCATGAACATGTGAGTCTCCGTGTTTTCAAACCTTTTTCTGGTTTAGTTTTCTGTTTTGCTCGAGGGCAAGCAAATGCTAAGTCTGGGGGAGTTGATATATCATGGTTTTACCCGTTTTAGGCCATGATATAAGTCCTTTTTATAGAGTCTTTCTAGTCTTTTGGAGTCTTTTAGAGTATTTTCAGGTTTTAGGTACGATTGGAGCATTATTGGAGATATTGAAGCATTTTGGAGCTTTTTGGAGCCAAGTAGAGATCCTGTAGCTGAGACACCGATTTGATGCATGAGTATCGATCGATACACTTATGGTATCGATCGATACACTTATGGTATCGATCGATACCCGTCGAAGAAACAGAAGGATCGCGACTTTTCTGAAGATTTGAGAAACTGCAAATTGCCTCATAAGACTTTATTATTTACAAGAAACCCCTGAATGTGTCTTAGGTTATTTATTAGGTTTTTCAACCACTTTGGTTGGCGATGCTTCATACACGCTTTATTCTATTCTGGTTTTGTGAGAGAGCTTTCTAAGGGAGACAAGTCTGAAACTCTGTTCGTCCGAGAGAAGATTTCGAACCCCTGTTTTACACTCTTTCTTATTATGTATTCAGTGATTTATTTAAATATGTTTATTGTTTCAATTTTCATGTCTGAGTAGATCTTTTGTTAGGTTTAGGGTTCTCATAAGGGATTTCTTTGAATGCTAGGTTGATTGGTTGATTAGTTGTTTAGGGTTCATAATCTGAATTAGTTCTTCACCTTAGGTTGTTCTCAAATCTAATTCTAGATTGATCACCTGGAACTTAGATCTTAGGATAATCGATTAGGCACGACAGTGCAATTGATTACCTGATAGAACTTAGGGTGAGCAAAATAACTATTCGCAAAGAGATTTGGTTTAGTTGTTTTGTGAACAAATCAAACTTGAACTAAAAGCTAGTTTAGACTTTAGGATTCGCAAAGAGATTTGGAATTCTATGATTTAGACTTAGGTAATTCTCGCAACGATAGTTGGTTAATTATACTTTAGTGATTTGAGTTCAAGAACCGTGCGTAACCTGAACCCTGATTAGTTAGTTTATATGTATTCATTGATTTCCTAAGAAATACCATGAACCTATCTTCTTTCCAATCGAATTACAACTTGTTTAATTTACGTATTTGCTTTCAATTCCATTGATCACTTAGCTTAATTCAACCCTTAAAATGTATTGTGTGTTTTCTTGAGTTTATGTGGATTTGACCTCTAAGTATTACAATCGACAAAGCTTTAGTACTTTTAGGGTATTAATTTGAGCTTATCAAGTTGATAAGGCGACAATAGTTATAGAGAAGGGAAATAATCCTGGTACAAGCGCCGATGGTAAAGGGAAGACGAAGATGCATAGAAATGAGATACAAGAATATCTATATTGTCGATATTTATCAGCATGTGAAGCTATGTGGAGGACTTTCCACATACACAAACGAAAGCCGTTAGTCCAGAAACTAATCATCCATCTGCCTGGTCAGCAAAACGTAACCTACAAAGAAACCGAAAATCTAGATCTTGTTTTGGGAAGGCCGGGGATCGAGAAAACTATGCTAACTGGGTATTTCGAATTAAACAAAAGATCTAAAGAAGCGCATAAATGGACTTACGTTCAAATACCATAACATTTTGTATGGGATCAAGCTTTAAAGATATGGACTGAACGAGTAAGAGGAGATTCAATCGGGAGAATAGTAACCATACATCCAGCCTCAGGAGATCTCTACTACTTAAGGATAATAATAAATCATGTAAGAGGAGCCAAAAGTTTTGAAGAACTAAGGAAAGTTAGGAACCACATACATCTTGATTACAAAGCCGCATGTTACACCAAATGTTTGTTGGACAGTGATCAAGAATGTCATGCTGCGATGGACGAAACAAATACATGGGCAACTCCTCATCAATTACGACACATGTTTGTAACATTGCTCATATATTGCGAGGTTGGTAACCCTAAAGAGCTTTGGAACCGTTGTTGGAAGTCATTAAGCGAGGACATGACATACCGAAAACAAACCCTTTTCACTCATAAGAAATTAAACTTGGACGAGGTTGCACTAGAACAATATACGTTGATAGAGGTGGAGAAATTTTTGCATCAGCACGAACGGACCTTAAAAGAGTTTAACGGGATGCCACAACCAGATCCAAACCTTTTAAAATCAATAGGAAATAGTTTGTGGAAAGAAGAAATGCAATACAATGTCGTAGAGCAAAAGGAAGAGCATGAATCCCTATTCGGACAACTGAACACATAACAGAGAAATATTTATGACGCAGTGATGGATTCAATTGAGAAACATCTTGGTAAGCTATTCTTTGTTTATGGACCAGGCGGGATGGGGAAAACATTTTTACACAGGACAATTATTTCAAAGATACGATCAATTAAAGGGATTAAATTGCCAGTGGCGTCTTCAGGGATTGCAGCACTACTATTACTTGGTGGTAGGACGGCCCATTCACGATTCAAGATTCCATTCACCGTTACTGAACAATCAGTTTGTCATATAATGCCGGGAACAATGCTTGCAGAACTAATAAAAAAAGCAGATCTAATCATTTGGGATGAAGCACCAATGGCACATCGACACACATTTGAGGCGTTAGACAAGACATTAAAAGACTTAATGTCTCATCACAATCCATACGCATAAGAGCATACCTTTGGCGGGAAGACAGTTCTTCTAGGTGGAGACTTCAGGAAAATATTACCAGTTATACCACAAGGTACTCAGGCATACACAGTTTTTGCATCTATAAGTGAATCATATTTATGGGAATCTTGCAACAAGTATATTTTAAAGAAAAATATGAGACTACACGAGTCAGATGGTGGTTTTGTTGATTGGGTGCTAAGAGTTGGGGACGGGGACGCCCCTACCATTGAAACAAGTGATGAGAATTTAGATGATGGCCAAATGGTTGTGGTTGGTAAGCAATTGATAAAGGAAACCGGCGGTAACCCTATAAAAGAAATTATAGATGAAACATATGGCCATCATAATGTCTTGAAAAGCAATAAAGAATACTACACAGAAAGAGCTAAACTCACTCCGCGAAATGAGATTGTTGATGAAATTAACACATACATGATATCACAAGTACAAGGGGTGTCGAGGGAGTATCTCAGTTCGGATAGCTTTGGCATAACAGTACTAAATCCACACAAAATGAAACATTGTATGCAGTGGAATATCTAAACTCATTAGAGTTTCCGGGTTTGCCAGCCCATAAGATTTGCTTAAAAGTTGGCGTATCGATCATGCTGCTCAGGAACATCAATCAAAAAGAAGGTATGTGCAATGGAACTAGGCTTATCGTAACGTATATGGGAGATCGAGTTATTGACGGTGAAATAGTAACTGGTAGTCACATTGGTAACAGAGTATTGCTACCGAGAATTATTTTATCACCACCATACTCAAAGCACCCATTCACCCTACGGAGACAAAAATTCCCAATACGAATCTGTTATGCTATGACAATCAACAAAAGTCAAGGACAAAGCTTGAAATCGGTTCTATTATACCTGCCCAAACAAGTGTTCACTCACGGACAATTATATGTTGCTCTGTCGAGGGTAACTTCAAGGAAAGGACTAACCATCGTACAAGAAGAAAACCATATACAAGAAGTTGTTAAGAACATTGTGTACAAAGAAATCTACAATGGCCTCCCAACTTGAGAAGGTTAGAAAATCAACAAACTTACGACATATTAAACACATTCATAAGCATTATTTATATTTATCATTTTCTAGATTTTTTTTTAAAAAGGTGCTACAAGGCATCATCAATTCGGTGGGACAACATCAATTAATAAAATCGTAAGTACTATTTGGATGTTCTTAATGAAGTTCTCTTATAATTATAGGAAATTACAAACACATTTACATTACATAGCCATAGACATAGACATTATAATAATAATATTCAATTCTTGCATAATGGAATCATCAACAACGATACAAATGTGCAATGATGAACTCAAGACATCAACTATTATGGCTAAAACAAAGGAATCTTGAAAAAAATAACAACGATAAACTTAGGAAACGTTCTTCTTCATCTGAATTTATCTGAATTTATCTTATTTTCTCTCTTTCTCTTTCAAGATGTTAACATTCATCTTCTTCTACTTTGAGTAATGTTACGTTGGGTCATTAAAATTGTTTTTTACCAAAAAAAAAAAAAAATACAAGCATACTACAAGCAAGGGATCTCAACATATATAATAGTTTTATAATTAAATTTTATTATTTAATTGAACATCACATGGTAGACCACATATACACATAAAAATAAAATGATAACAATATAAAATCTAAATCATTTAATATCAACTTACTAACTCTTTCCAGAATAATTTATTCAAATGCTAATGTTGAAAATACTAAATCCAATATTTAGAAGAAAAAAACCGGCACACCACAACTCAGACAAATACCAATTAAAAAACAAATAGATAATTTAAGAAATAATCATAGAGAGAACAAAAAAGCTCAAACGATTAATATAAAATTTCACAAACGTCAAAATCTTACAATAAAAAAAATTAATAAAAAAAATAATATAAGTAAACGGATAAAATATTAAAAAGATTTCTCTCCAACAACAGTATGATAAAAAATGTAACAAAATCTTATTTTGACATAGCACGCGCGTCAATAATTTAATTATTGATGGAGATTCCATATATTTGATTTCTTTAATTTCTAATAATCATAGCAAAAACAAATTTTAGCCAAAAACAAAATACATTAAAAACCTGGGCGTAACCAGGGGCAACCACTAGTGTTAGAATAAAAGAGATATGTGAGAATAGATTTATATCAATAAAGGTCCTTTAGCAATAAGTCCTGAGGATTTTTGACTTGGGGATTTTTTATTTAGAGTTTTCGATTCTATGGAATTTGGGTTTTAGGGGTTTAGTCGGGTCTGTGTCATAATATGCAGTTAATTAATTGTAATCGGGTCATAATCCGGTTTAGGGTCGATTTTACATGGTTTAGGTTTGATTAAAACATAGTAAACCAACTAAAACCAAGGTTTATGGGGTATGGAGTTTCAAACTATTATTTCGTGGGGATTTAAGTCTCGAACTTTTTTCCGGAGATTTACGTCTTTAACTTTCCTTTTATGGGGATATAGACAAAAGGTATAGTTTGGGAGACAGCTGGATGAATGTGATAGTTTTCGTGGGGAAATAGATCGTTTACCCTATTTTTGACAATACTTTTCATTGTCCGAGTTAGTCGTTGTTGGCTATTACCTAGTACTTCATGTCCCGATATCCAAAATGGATATACCAAATTTTGCAGAATCAAAATCTTAATAATTAAAAAATAACAAATGAAGAACGTGTTTTCCAATTAAAAAAGGGTTTATGCGGGTTTTTGTTTTGTCAACCTTGCGGGTGAAAGCAAAAAGAACAAAAGCTTAGAGCTTGAAGAAAATGGAAAACAAAGACTTAAACTTTCCACATTTTCATTTGTTAAAGTGTACGATTTAGATCAAACGGGTATTTATACTCAAATATGCTAAAACCCTAGGTCAAAACGATTCTGAAGTGTGAGAGGCTGAGCTGTCTTGTACGGAGCAAGCTCATGATCTTTGTGTACTCTATTTTCTCTAATTAAAGCATCTGTTGAAATGATTTCAGTCGAGATGGGCTTCGGTTCTTTGCACAAGCCCAATTGACTTTCTTCTGTTTTTGTGTTGACTTGAGTGTGTCTTTCTTATGTGTTTGAGCCCATCTCTTTTATCTTTGGTTTCCAGACTTGTTGTTTGTTGACATGAAGATTATTATACTGGACACAATTCAAATTAGGGTACATAATCTTCATATGCAAACGATCATTACAAACATTGGCTAGAAGGAGAAGTTTGAACATATTCATATCACCACATGCTATAGCTAAGCAAACATTTGTGCATAATCGAAAACATTTGGTTTCCAAAGGCTAATGTTGGTTTCCTCTCTCTTCAAGTCAGCTCCAAAGTGGTAAAGGGCCCAAATTGTGATACACACTTTTCACCTAACTTTAATTTATTCATATTTGATAAAGAAAAAAAACATAAAAAGAAAAGCCTCTTGTAATATACTTTTGCTTGGTTCTTTTTGAAAGAAGAGCGTATGAAACCGACACCTCTGCGACAAAAAAAAAATATATATATTAAAAAAAGGAGAAAATAAACAGAGAATGAACAGTGTATAAAAGACCAAGAAATGGTATAGAGAAGAGTGAGAAGAGTGAGAAGAGAGCCAAGTATTTCAAAAAGCTCTTTCTTCAAGAACTTGAGTGAGAGAGAGAAAAGAGCTCTTCACCGAAACTCAGATTCTCACGCGCTTTCGGATCCTTCTCCTGACCCGTCTAAAGATCCTAATCCAGGATCCTCTCGGGTCAGTCTATTTTAATTTCACCTATCTTCTCCTCCAATTTCTCTTTCATTAGTGTCTTTGTTCTTCTGCTTATTTGTGTGTCTTTCTTTTTTTCCCCAAAAATTATCGATAGAGATTGAGAGATTACAAGATCTATGTAAGAAACCCATCTCAGAAAATTGATTTTCGATTAACCAGAAACTATTATTTTGAAACCCCTAAAAAACCAAGAATCTAAATTTTCATTCTTATATCAGAATTTTTTTTTTATTTTGATTTATAGTGTCTAATTGTAGTTTCTTATGTTTCTGCTATGAATTTTCTTACTCTTTTAAATTCTTTAAAGAATTATCGGTATAAAGTTTGCATGGTTTTTTTTTCCGGAGTTTTTTCTTGAAAACTCTTTTGGAATAACTTGATACTTTGTTTTTCTTGCCTAATATTTATTTTCTTAAGGTTTAATTATAGGCTAAAAAAATCATCACCAGTTTCCATTTTCTTTTGTCCGTTGCAAATATTTCTCCGCTGATTTCAAGCTGCTTAATCCTCATATAAATTTATTTTAAAGAATATTTTGGCATATTCTTGGATTCTTTGGTTCCTTCTAGATATTTCATATATGTTCTTGTTGTAAAAATAAATTAAAAAACCAAAAAAAAAAAAAAAACCAAAGTACCTAGAATGCCAAAAAGTACGGTACTTTTGATTTAAACTTATCTGATGCTAATTAATCGGCATAATTATGTGATTATACATATATATATTTGTATGAAAACCTAAAGTTATATTTGTCTCTGATAAGTTTTGATATATGAACAGATTGAAGAACCGTAACCGTAAAAATGCTGAAAGCAAGAGCAAAGTTTCGACACAAAGATCAAACAATGTCTCAGTCGGATCCGCAATCAGATCAGATCGGACACAACAACACCAAAGCGATCACTAACCCACTGGCTCTGAGTCTTTTGATCGGTTCGAACAACAATAAGTGCATCTCAGATTCTGATTTTGCCAGGAGCCCAAAATCTCCTCTTGAATTCAGGATGTTGTCTACAATGGCTGAGCCCTTCTTCCTCAGATCATCACTCACTGCTCTTCTTAACTGTTGTTGTGGCCCTGCTAAAGTTGGGTTAAGCATTGTGGATTCTCTCGGCGATGATCGGGTTCTGTCACCAGATGTCGTGTTTGGACCAGCCTTGAAGATCAAGTCTTCTGAGATTAGGGACAAACATCCCAAGTTGTTCCCAGAGCCTAAGTCCGTGAAGATCGAAAAGGAAAGATCTGGTGTTATATTCGAAATCGGTGAGACTGAGCCAATCGGGTTAAGAAACCGTTCTTTGTCTGCGAATGATTGTCCGAGAAAACCCCGAGTTCTGTCTCGATCCAAGTTCGGCGCAGAAGGGGACTCCGACATTGCATTCTCATGTGGTCTATCTGAGGATGAGATGGAGATGTCAGAAGACTACACTTGTATCATTGCACATGGTCCTATCCCGAAAACGACTCATATTTATGGTGACCGAGTTTTAGAGTGTCACAAGAATGAGATGAAGGAAGATGATGATAACAAGGAGAAGAATATTGAAACAGAGTTAGATTCCATGTTTCCTTCGGATAACTTCCTCAGCAACTGTAACTTCTGCAACAAGAAACTTGAAGTTGGCAAAGACATATATATGTACAGGTGCGTGCTCGGTTTCCAATATACTCTTCGATACACACAAAATGTGTATATGAACGCCCAAGCATAGGATGAGTATGAGTTGCACAACTTAGAGGATTTATAGTATTGATATGAACTTTTCAGATGCATAACAGTATGAAGAAAATGGTTACTAGGTTAGAATCTTAAGAACTTGAAAAGCTTTAGAGGTTTGGAAAAATCTAAACTTATGATGTTTGTGTGGTGATGAATTGCAGAGAGAGAGCATTTTGCAGCCATGAATGTCGTTCAGAGGAGATGATGATAGATGAGGAGGACCTGGGAGATTCGTGCATCACTATGCACGAATCTTTAAAGAAGCTCTTTTGAACAAGAAGCAGCTAATAAGACGATGGCCATGGGACGAGCTTTTATAGACCCGACCATCGTCTATTAACTACCTAAAAGACTTATTATATATGTATTGACTAGTGTCATGCCAATGGTAGGTAACATTTGGCACTAATCTGGTTCATCTGTCTACAAAGAGCTGTGTTTATGCGCATCTATTAGCAGCTGCAGCAGCCACGGATGGATCGGCCGGCCTCCTTTTTTGTAAATTCTGTAATGGGTTTCGTTTTGGTTTGGTTTTGATATCGAAGTCGAAGAATACTAATAAGATCATAACCGAATAAGTGTGGTAAAGAGAGAGAGTGTCGGTTGCAAGAAAGGGATTGTGTAACCACTCCATTTTAGTGTCTTTCTATTGATAAGTTTGTATGCAGACTTGAGACTTTAATTAAATAACATATCTATAATGTTCAATTATATCTCTTGCAAACATAATAGCTGAGATCTTCAGGTGTGTGGAGGATTCGATCATTGCTTAGCGCGACTGAAGTTTTGGTGTGTCTTGATCACACCTAAGTCCGGCCATTCCCTAAAGCATGCGAAGCATTAAGCTTTATGCTATATAGAATTTTTTTTGAACAAAGTGACATCTTTAGGAACGGGAAATTGCTCATTTTATTCCTCAACTATTTATAATTGACACAGATAATTCTCAACAATCGTGGTTGCTAAACAATTTCCCAACTCATCGTTGACCACGCAAAATCGGGATTCAAAAAGTCAAACGCTAATTACTAAATGGATACATGTCCACTAAAACGGTTGTAACTCCTTCAATACAATTCCGAGTGAGGTGACCCACTACCATTAGAAAGCTTACTCAATTTACTATAACTTTGATAAAGAGATCCAAAGCTAAATCCAAAGGGAAAATTTTCGTACGTGTAGATGATATATCATGGTTTTTACCCTGTTTAGACCATGATATAAGTCCTTTTTATAGAGTCTTTATAGTATTTTGGAGTTTTTTAGAGTCATTTGCAGGTTTTAGCACATTTGGGGTTTTATTGGAGATTCTGGAGCATTCTGGAGCTAAACTGAAGTCTGGCCCGAACTGAGCATCAAGCATCGATCGATACCCCCTGGTATCGATCGACACTCATCGAGAATTCATGGGCCGCGACTTTTTCCAAGACTTAAAGATTTGCAAAAGAGCCCAGAAGACTTTGGTATTTGCAAGAAGACCCCAGAACGTGTTTAGGCTATATAATTAGGTTTTGAGCCATCTGTTTAGGCTAAGCTTTATTTTATATACTCTGGTTTTGAGACAAGTCTGATTTCCCTTCGTCCGAGATCAGATCTCAAGAACCCTTTGTTATTATTCTATTGATGATTTATTCAAACATATTGATTGTTTCATTCTCTTTGTTTGAGTAGATCCACTTTAGGTTTAGGGTTTTCTCATAAAGGATTTCTTTGAATGCTAGGTTGATTATCCGTTTAGGATTCACTATCTGAATTAGTTCTTCGCCTTAGGTTGTTCTCAAAGCTAATTCTAGGTTGACGAATCTGGAACTTAGATCTTAGGATAATTGATTAGGCACGAGAGTGCGATTAATTACCTGATAGAACCTTAAGTGAGCAAATTGATTATTCGCAAAGAGATTTGGTTTAATTGATTTGTGAACATATCAAACCTGATAATAAAGCTGATTTAGACTTTAGGATTCGCAAAGAGATTTGGAATTCCTAGGATTTAGATTTAGATAGTTTTCGCAACGAGAGTTGGTTAGCTATACTTTAGTGATTTGAGTTCAAGAACCGTGCGTAATCTGAATCTTGTTAGTTAATTAGACTGCATTCATTGGTTTCCTGAGAAAAACCCTAGGCCTATATTTCCTCCATTGATTTACAATCTTTTTAATTTCGTACTTGTTTTAGTTTACATCTTCTGATTTAGCGTGTTTCGAATCTATACAATCTATTGTGTAAAATCTTGAGTTCTTGTGTTCGACCCCTTATTTATTGCAGCAACTGCTTTAGTACTATTTAGGGTATTAAATTGAGCATATCAATTTTGGCGCCGTTGCCGGAGACTCAATTTCGCTATTAGATTTTAGCTAAGAAATTCGTCTAAATCGCCCGAGTATCGATCGATACCCTTGAGTATCGGTCGATACCCGTCGTCAATTTCAGTAACTTACGCTCTTTACTTCTGTTTTCAGGTGCATGCCTAATCGAGAAACCAGAGGCAAAAAGAGCAATCCGCTAGTTGATCTATCACTGGAACAGCTAGCACGCGTGGAACGAACGAACAGGAAAGCAAAGAAATCAGCAAAGATGAACAACAACCAAGTGGGTTTAGTTCGTGATGTAGCTGGTGCCTACAGAGACCAAGAGGATCGGTTGTGTAATGAGCAAGGACAACGTCTGGATGGAGAGGGGATACTAATTCCACCTGCTCCTGTTGTCGCTGAGAATGCTGTGGTTAATCGTGGAAGAACGATTGGTGAGTACAACAGGCCAGAGCAGTTTTTCGCCAATCGATCTGCGATTCGTCCTCCTGCCTTTGAGAGGAACGACTTCGAGCTGAAACCCGCTTACTACACTTTAGTGGGACAGCATCTCTTTCATGGTCTTCCTCATGAACATCCAATGGACCATGTCGAGAAGTTCGAGGACTTGGTCACAAGCATCAAGAGCAATGGAGTGTCCTACGACTACCTCTTCTGCAAGCTCTTCCCCTACTCTCTAGGTGAAGATGCTACTTACTGGCTGAGGCAGCTACCTGCTGGATCGCTGACTAATTGGGAGGACACTAAGAGAGCCTTCCTGATTAACTTCTACGATGATGGACGATCTGAAGATCTGAGGAATAAGATCTCCACTTTTTCTCAAGGACCTGCTGAGGCGTTCAAGGCTGCTTGGACGAGATTCAGATCGTACCAGAGAGATTGTCCACATCATGGATACTCTGATGTGCAGCTGCTGGGTATCTTCTTCAGAGGAGTAGATTGGAGATATCAAATGGGTCTGGACGCTTCCAGCAATGGTAATTTCAACACCAGATATCCTGAGGATGCTGTTGTGTTGATTGAGAACTTTGCCTCTAGTAGTAGTACCAAGAGCGCTGATTTCGAGCGCAAGAGGCTGGCTGGTAATCAGGATGGGTCGCAGATTGCTGAAGTTAAGGCTCAGTTGGATTCAATGCACAGTCTTCTGCTGGGAAAGACAACAAAGGCCGTCCACTTTGCTGCTGAGAATGAAGAAGAAGATTGTAACTACGTTGGTGGTTCTGGTTTTCAGGGTCAGCGATTTGGGTACAACACCAATCGAAACTTCACCAACAACGGTCAGCAAGGAGGGTACCAAGCCCCACCACCCAAAGCTCCTGACAACAAGATTGAGGCCATGTTTGAAACACTCGTTCAAGGACATCAGCAGATCACGGTGAACTTCAATGGTAAGATGGACACCATGTACACCGATTTGAGTGAAAGGATCGAAGCTCTAAAAACGAGCTACAGGATGCTGGAGACGCAAGTATCTCAGACTGCAGTAAATTCCAAGGGAAAGACGGTTCATGCACACAATGCTCACGTCAATGCAATCACTTCCTCATGTGCAGAAAATCTCGAAGATGTTCCTGAAATCGCACAAGCATCGATCGATACTCCCCAGTATCAATCGATACCAGCCCAGACGTCTGCTCGAATGGATCCAAAAACCCGTGTATCGATCGATACCCCATTGGTATCGGTCGATACCGAGGCGATTTCTGAGGAGGCACATGAGATTTCGACCAAGGAGCCTCAAGTAGTAGCAGCAAGATTCAATATCGCCCAATTTTGGGAAGACTATGATACGAAGTGTCAGGCAGCGATAGCTAAGGAACGAGCTGAGAAAAGAGCTCGCAACCCCAAGAAGGAGAATCCTGTTTCTAAACACCTCAGAGATCCCATCTCTCCAAAGCAGCTGCGTGGCTTTGAGAAGATGGTAAGAAGGATTTCCGCTGATTCAACCTTTGAAGAAGCTCTAGAGTGCCGTCCTCTGCTAAGTCACTTCAAAGATTGCAGAGAAACTGAGGAAGAGATTAAGGCACTCTTCATTAAGGCTAGAGGTCCACCTCCACTGAGACAGCTGACCCAAAGAGAAGATCCAGGGAAATTCGCGGTTCCATGCTCCATATCTGGAGTTGATTTCAAAGAGTCTCTTGTCGACTCAGGGGCTAGTGTTAATGTCATCTCAAGGGCAATTGCAGAGCGGTTAGGGGCTGATATTCGATCACCAAAGGTATCTATCACACTCGCGAACAACTCCACCTCACTTCCATATGGTACAATCTCTGCTCTACAGGTCAAAGTAGGAGATTGTCTGGTGCCGACTGATTTTCAAGTTGTGGAGATGGGTGCGATATCTCGTATGCCTATACTCCTGGGACGACCGTTCATGGCTACTGCTGGCGCGATCATAGACACGCCTAATAAGAGAATCTCTTTCTCTTACATAGACGGAGGGGTCTATTATGATGTCATTCCCCCTAGGAGTGTTCCCACACGTGTCTCTAGCATCGAGGTTGTCGCAGGAGAGTGGCTAGCAGTTGATCTTTTGGAAGAGCCTCCTGATGAGCCTACTGTCGCAGAGATTCCAGCTGGACCGCCCAGCATTCCTAAGGTAGTTGCCAAGAAGGCCAAGGCAATAAAGAAGAAGGCCAAGAGTAAAAAGGTCGAGGATCCCCATGTCACTCTGATCCCTCAGAAGAGTGATGGGAATTCGATTGAGTATAAGGTCAAGTGCAAAGGAAAATCGAAGCCATTCTCCAAGGCTAGGATCCTTCTTACCTCTGAGCTGAAAGAGAAAGGACAGGAGTTCATGGACAGCATGCTGAAGAGAACGCTGAAGATAGCAATGTCGAGTTGTGGAGCCTGTTTTGGTGCAAGCTCTCACTCTTATCCAGCCTGAAGGGCGTTACAGTCAGGCTATTAACGTTAAACGAGCGCTTGGTGGGAGGCAACCCACTGGTGAGTCTGTTTTTGAGTCGTTTTTGTTTTTATTTTCGTTCGATTTACATTTGTGTCAGGATAAACAAAGAGCAAAACTCGAAATCGCATAGCATCAATCGATACCCCCTGGTATCGATCGACACCAATCGCGAATGAAAGGTTTGTCAAGTCGATCCAAGCCTGTATCGATCGATACCAGGCTGTGTGTCGATCGACACTTGACGTTCCAGCAAGGTAACTTCTTGTCTATCCCAATTTTAGTCTGTTATTTTGTTTATTTCACTGACTCTAGGCTAGATAACACTAGGGACAGTGTTGTTCAAGTCTGGGGGAGGTGTCTGCTGACAAAGTTTTTGTTTTTCTTAGAGTCAGTCGTTTTATCGAGTCAAAATTTTGTTGGAGATGATGATCATGTGCTTGAACCTATTGATTTGATTTTGTTTTTGAGTGCACAGTGTTACAGGATCAGTTCTAGGTCGACTAATGAAAAATCCAAAGGCTGACCAGTTAACTAGAAAACATCCATGTCTCCAGCAGAGTTCTTCTGAAGCCTGAGCCAAATTTTGCACTTCATCAATGTGGTTAGTGTTTTTAGAGCTTGATTCATCATTCATATCTGATAAAGGAACCTATGTGTTTAGAATTATGGTATCTCTCTCCCCTGTTATAAGTTGGTAGATAAGAGCATAAAAGATGAAATGATTTTCTTCTGAGTAGAGGGTTAGGAAAATTTCTTGCGATCCCATTATTCTACTTAAGAGGGGATGATCACACAGAGGATTGGAAGCGAGGCTAGGATTTTCCTATGATGCCATTATTCGCCTACATCCTTTGATACATAGATAGGGAAGAACCAGGGATTTGGTGGCAAACACCATCAATACTCGCGTCTCATACCTTGATGTGTATATGCTAAGCTGAAAATAAAAAAATAATGAGAACATAATAAGAAATAAGTCTGGGGGAGAGAAATTGATACAAAAAGTGTGAAAAAGGGTGGTTCCTTTGTCAAGATATTGTCTGGTAAAGAGTCTAGAAGGTTCTTGAATATTAGCTGCAGAGATGAAACTGGTGATGAAGGATTTACTTGAACAATGCTGTGGGATTTTGTGTGGAGTCTGGGAAAGCTGCGAATGTCTACGGAGAAGTACATGGTGGTTAGATCGAAAGCTGATCAGGTGACATTTGGGTGCTTGGGAAAAGGGTATTTTTGATGGTTCATGAACAGGTGAGTCTCTGCGTTTTCAAACCTCTTTCTCTGTTTAGTCTTTCATTTGCTTGAGGGCAAGCAAAGGCTAAGTCTGGGGGAGTTGATATATCATGGTTTTTACCCTGTTTAGACCATGATATAAGTCCTTTTTATAGAGTCTTTATAGTATTTTGGAGTCTCTTAGAGTCCTTTGCAGGTTTTAGCACATTTGGGGTTTTATTGGAGATTCTGGAGCATTCTGGAGCTAAACTGAAGTCTGGCCCGAATTGAGCATCAAGCATCGATCGATACCCCCTGGTATCGATCGACACTCATCGAGAATTCATGGGCCGCGACTTTTTCCAAGACTTAAACATTTGCAAAAGAGCCCAGAAGACTTTGGTATTTGCAAGAAGACCCCAGAACGTGTTTAGGCTATATAATTAGGTTTTCAGCCATCTGTTTAGGCTAAGCTTTATTTTATATACTCTGGTTTTGAGACAAGTCTGATTTTCCTTCGTCTGAGATCAGATCTCAAGAACCCTTTGTTATTATTCTATTGATGATTTATTCAAACATATTGATTGTTTCATTCTCTTTGTCTGAGTAAATCCACTTTAGGTTTAGGGTTTTCTCATAAAGGATTTCTTTGAATGCTAGGTTGATTATCCGTTTAGGATTCACTATCTGAATTAGTTCTTCGCCTTAGGTTGTTCTCAAAGCTAATTCTAGGTTGACGAATCTGGAACTTAAATCTTAGGATAATTGATTAGGCACGAGAGTGCGATTAATTACCTGATAGAACCTTAAGTGAGCAAATTGATTATTCGTAAAGAGATTTGGTTTAATTGATTTGTGAACATATCAAACCTGATAATAAAGCTGATTTAGACTTTAGGATTCGCAAAGAGATTTGAAATTCCTAGGATTTAGATTTAGATAGTTTTCGCAACGAGAGTTGGTTAGCTATACTTTAGTGATTTGAGTTCAAGAACCGTGCGTAATCTGAATCTTGTTAGTTAATTAGACTGCATTCATTGGTTTCCTGAGAAAAACCCTAGGCCTATATTTCCTCCATTGATTTACAATCTTTTTAATTTCGTACTTGTTTTAGTTTACATCTTCTGATTTAGCGTGTTTCGAATCTATACAATCTATTGTGTGAAATCTTGAGTTCTTGTGTTCGACCCCTGATTTACTGCAGCAACTGCTTTAGTACTATTTAGGGTATTAAATTGAGCATATCAGTAGATATTGTAGACACATATTCTTGATGCAAGATGTACTTGTATGGAAGCTTTCCATTTGAATTTAGCTTTGGAGATCTTCATCAAAGTTATAGACAATTGATTTATATTTCCAATAGTAGTGGTTTCAACTTATTCGGGGTTGTATTGAAGGAGTTACAACCATTAAATAGATATATGTCCACTAAATCGGCTGTAACTACTTCAATACAACCCCGAATGAGTTGGAATCACTACCATTGGAAATGTAACTCAATTTACTATAACTTTGATGAAGAGCTCCAAAGCTAACTTTGATGAAGAGCTCCAAAGCTAACTTTGATGAAGAGCTCCAAAGCTAAATGTAACTCAATTTACGATATATGTACATATCTTACTGTACATATTCGGTTTCCATATTGTGTTATCTTCGTATATACGTTTGTATCTTGTTAAGGAAAGAAATCCTTGTATAAAGTATCGGTCTGAACCTGAGGTAATCCTCTTCTATTGCTAGATATGGATTCTCGGTAGGTTCACTCCCAATCAGATATCTAGGCTTGCCACTTATGTGCCGTAAGCTGAGAATATCAGAGTATGAGCCACGGTTGGAGAAGATAAAGGGCAGATTCAGAGCTTGGGCAGTTAAGTCGCTTTCTTTTGCCGGCAGAACTCATCTAATTGCATCCGTGATCTCAGGTACGGTAAATTTTTGGATTTCCACTTTCATTCTGCCTCATGGATGTATTAAGAAAATTGAAGCGTTTATGCTCCCGATTTCTCTGGTCTGGGAATATCGATCAACAAAAATCCGCTAAGGTTTCTTGGGCAACTGTTTGCCTCCCAAAAATCGAAGGTGGTCTGGGTTTGAGAAGATTCTCAGTTTGGAACATAGCCTTGTGTCTCAGGTTCATTTGGCTTCTATTTTCAAACAGCGATTCACTTTGGGTGGTTGGCAAAGACAACATCATCTGAAGAGCATGAGCTTCTGGGCAATAAAAGAATCAGTCAAGGACTCCTAGACTTGGAAATCTCTCTTGAAGTTGAGAGTATATGCTGAAAAGTTCATCAAAGGCATGCTGAGAAATGGACGAAAAATCAGTTTTTGGTATGACTCTTGACTCCTCTCAGAAACTTGCTAAAGAAAATAGGTCCATCCAGTCCAAGAAGCCTAAGGCTGCCTCTCAAATCTTATGTGGCTGAGGCGTGCACTAGTGAAGGGTGGCGGCTCCCAGCACCAAGATCTGAGGCTACTTTGAATCTCCACACTTACCTAACCACCATAACCGTTCATGCGCAAAGCTCTTCAGAAGATGAATATGGCTGGTTTGTTGATGACAAGAACTGTAACGGATTCTCTTCCTCAGAAACATGGGAAGCCATCATGCCAAGATCAGAACCAAAGAACTGGGCTGATCGTGTATGGTTCAAAGGAGCGGTTCCGAAACATGCGTTTACTATGTGGATCGCTCAACTAAACCGTCTCCCGACAAGAACCCGCCTAGCTGCTTGGGGTTTAAATGTCCCAAAGGCATGCTGTTTTTGCTCAAGACTAGAAGAAACAAGAGACCATCTACTTTTGACCTGTGAGTTTAGCATCGAAGTTTGGAGACTAACCATATCCAGGCTTCGCCCAACGCATCCGGGATTTAGCTCATGGGCGGAGCTGCTGTCTTGGATCAGGTTTACCTCCACTAATGCTCTTTCGACTCTGAGAAAACTTGCAGTTTAGGCAACAATCTTCCACCTTTGGAAGCAAAGGAACAATGTTCTACACAACCAGATTTCCATCACTGCTATAGCCATCTATAAGTGCATCGATCGGGAGGTTCGCAATACGATAACCAGAAGAAGGCATAGAAAACAATTCTCGGACCTAATGTCGATGTGGCTCCGGTAAGCTTAACCATCTATTTCTACCCAATTGGATTTTGGTCTCTTGTTTTTTATTTCTTTTTTGCCAAGGCAGCAAACACTAGATTTTATTCATGTAAGATATTCTATTCATTTATATGATATTAACATTCATAGCAAGAAAAAAAAAAGTATCGGTCTTGGACCAAAGAATAAGACAATGAAAACAATTATATGCGGGTTTGTAATTTAATATTTTATGACCCGTGAAAAAACTAATAACAAAAAAATAGAAAACAAAATTAGATCACCCGTGAAAATATATAATACATAAATTTAGAAATAAAATTTTTGATGAAATAAAGATATACCTTAAAGAAAATATTTGGTGAATCAAATGCAGTAAATAACTTTGGATACGATGATTAGACTTTTAATTGTTCGGTGTGTAATTGACATACTATTAAATTGTGGTTTATGTAGAGGTGAAAAATTAAAATTCTTTTATTTATAAGATTAATTTATCTAATCTAAATAGAAAACTATTATTTTTTTCTTTTTTATATTAATTTTGCATTTTCAGCATAAATTTATTAAAAAAAAATTAGTAACTTTACCTTTTAAGATTATTAATCGATCATTGATCATTGTTTGATTTTACTTTTCTGAATTTGTGAGTTTTTTTTTCTTAATCGATTTTAAAATTTTCCAACTTTGACTTGACACGTTTCACGATCACGTGATTTAATAACTTTGAAACATTAAGTTTTATATAATAAGACTTCCTTATTCTAAACCAAAATATGGTTTTTCTTTTTTAAATTTTTTTTGGCATATATTCCTTTCTTTTTAGGATTGTTATGTATAGTTTAATTTTCTTATTCTAATTTGTAATATAGATTCCTTTTTAAAAAAACTTTGGCTTTTATTTATAATTTTTGTTTAATTTACTTAATCTAATCATAACTATTATTTTTATTTTCCTTTTATCTTTGATGATTAGGAATCGATTATAAATTTTACTTTTTTTTTTTTTACTTTTACATTTTAGGATTAGGAATCGATTATAAATTTTACTTTTATTGTTAATATTATGAGTTCAAATATAATTGGAAATGTATTAAACACATATCATAATATAATTAGAAATTTATTAAACACATGTTAAAACCTGATCGGTTAACTTAACATGTGTCGCAATCCTGCGAGTTACTAATTTTTGTTGTAAAATTGAGAAGCTATCAAATTGGTTATATAGAGCTGATGAATTAGAATTCCTTTTCCTTATAGGATTGTATTTTTTTTTATTAATTTCCTTAATCAAAATAGAAAATTTTGTATCTTCTTTATTAAAACTTTAGATTTTATCCTCTTTTTTAACTTTAACTTTTAGGATATTTGTTGGTTTAATTTTTATTTGTTTACTTTCTTTTTTAGGATTTCAACCTATTGTTTAATTGCTTTATTATAAACATGATATTTTTTTTTCATTTTCTTAAAAAACTTTAAGATAAATTTCGTTAATCTAAAAGTAATTTTTTTTTCCTTTTTTTTTTCCAACTTTACTTTTAGGATTAAGTCTATATTATATTTTTTTTT
>PKML01054979.1:520913-551497 GCA_002933935.1 Eutrema yunnanense
TAATTTCTTAATTTTAAATTGAAATATGTTTTTTTAATAAAATTTGGATTTTATTCATTTTATTTATATAATTGTAATTTATTGTTTAATTTATTTATTTTAAACTAAAATATGGGTTTTTTTTAACTTTGACTTTTCTTTATAATTTTTGTTTAATTTTTCTTAATCTAAACATAACTACTTTTTCCATTTACTTTTTAGTATTATTAATCGATTTTAAATCGTATATTAATAATTTTTTTTTTAAGTTTAGAGTATATTTATAATTTTCCTTTTTTAAATTTGATCGTGATTGTAGATGATAAACTTTTAAGTTTCCCTTTGTCACTTTCCTTTATTATAAGTTTTCCTTACTTATACTTATATTTTTTTTTGGTAAGATTGCCTTATTGCTTTACACCTTTTAATATTTAATTTAATTCATTTTTATTAAGATTGCCTTTTTTTAGTTTAACATTTTTTAATATTTATTTTAATTTATTTTTACTTTTTTAATTAAATTGACACATGTCAAGATCTAAATTAACAACCGTGACAAATGTCACGATCTCGTGAGTTATAATTTTGCATACGTGTCGCGCTTACGTTGAGAGATCCTGCTTTATATAATAAGATAGATAAATAGATTGTTTTCTAACATGGTATCAGAGCCCTACTAGGGTTTTATACTCTTGACAGCGGCCGATTATTATTCTCTATTAATCGTCCGTTCTTTCTCTTACACAGATCATCATCATTCTTCTTTGATTTTTGTGGAAGCACTACTTGAATCACCTTGACCGAAGATTCAACTATTTCGAAAACGGCGAGTGAGGTGGAGAAGAATACTTCTCAAACCAATCTTGTGAAGGAAAATAGTGTGGTTCAACGACGCACTATTTCTCCTTATGACTTGAGTTCGAGCGACAATTCAGGGAGTCTTATCTCTCAACTGTTGCTGCGAGGTCCGAATTATGACGAATGGGCATCAAATCTTCGTCTGGCGTTGAAGGCACGTAAGAAGTTTGGGTTTGTGAATGGCTCAATTCAACAACCATGACTGGAATCGGGAGATCTTGAAGATTGGTGGACCAACAATGCCTTGGGTTTCTCCAGGATCAAACTGACGATTGATCCCAATCTACTCTCCAATCTCTCGCATCGTGACGTGGCTAGTGATCTATGGGATCACATTCAAAAACGATTCTCTATCAAGAATGGATCCATACTTTAGAGGATCAAAACATAGATATCCACATCAAGGGAGAGAGGACAGCCAATTGAAGCGTATTTTGGATATCTCAACAAATTATGGATGACTTTGACGGACTATCGTCCACCGAAGAATTGCAAGTGTGGATCATGTACGTGCAGCCTGAATCTCGATCTTGAAAACAAACAGGATGAGGATCGTGTTCATGAGCTACTGTGAGGAATTGATGAAGTATATGTTCCCACTCGATCAACACTTCTCTCACGAGTATCGTTTCCTTCTCTCAATGATGTGTACAACGCTTTGACACAAGAGGAGGATTCACGGATGGGATCTCGATAATTGGCGGATCAGACGGAAGGTGTGAGCTTCGCGGTACAGCCACAGCAGCCGCGACATGTTATTCGGGAAGATCGAGAAAATAATGCTCTCTGCTCGAGTTGTGGTCGAACTGGTCACATCGCAGAGTAGTGTTTCCGACAGATTGGGTATCCTCCTTGGTGGGGAGATCGTCCACGGAACAGAGGGACAATTTGACGAATCCAAAAAGTTGTGGGAATGAAATTGCTCTCGTGAATGCAATGGGAGCCGTCAATCTCGGATCTCAAGGAGATGGTTCTTCGGGAATCTCTGAAGCGGATCTAACTGGTTTCAGCGAACTGAATGAAAACCAGTGGAGGACTCTTGTTAAGATGTTAGATGAATGCAACCATCACCATATGATCGCTTAACAGGTTCGTTCTTCTCTGAATCTTGGATTATTGACACATGCACAACGAATCATATGACGGGATCTAGTGATTATTTGACTGATATCTGATATATGGCTCCGGTGAACACTAAGCTTCCTGATGGGAGGCTTACAGTGGATGTTAAGAGAGGTTTAGTTAAGTTGAGAAATCAGATCAGTTTGTAGAACGTGTTTTTAGTAGAAGGATTGCATTGTCATTTGATCTCAGTTTTGCAGTTGACGCGAGAAAGTCGATGTTTGTGTCAGATTACTGATATGCTTTGCATAATATAGGACCGCATCATGAGGACCATGGTTGGAGTGGGTGAGCACCTGAATGGACTTTACTTCTTTCGAAGTGTGGAGGTAGCAACAACGATGTCTGGGTGCACGGATCGTTTGTTTCGAGACGTATGACATTGACGGATGGGACATCCGTCTTCTAGAGTAGTAGAATCATTACCTATTTCCGATTTTTCTAGTTCTGGTGTTTTAGATAATAAAGCGTATGACATTTGTATTCACGCAAAGCAAACCCGTGATGTTTTTCCTACAAGTTTGAATAAGACTACTGCTTCTTTTGAATTGATTCATTGTGATTTATGGGGCCCTTACCGAAAACCAGCTCTATGCGGAGCTCAATATTTTTTGACAATCTTGGATGACTATACGAGAGCTCTCTGGTTATACTTGTTGCCCAACAAACCAGTCGCTCCAACAAAAATTAAGCAATTTTTTTGCTCTTATCGAACGACAATTTGAAGCAAATATCTGAACATTTCGAAGTGATAATGGAAGTGAGTTTATTTGTCTCACTGATTTTTTTCGTGCGAATGGTGTTATTCATGAAACCTCGTGTGTGGGGACTCCACAACAGAATGGAAGAGTGGAACGAAAACACCGTCATATCTTGATATTGCTCGTGCTCTTCAGTTTGATGCGAATCTTCCGATTGAACTATGGGGAGAGTATGTGTTGGCTGCGGAACATTTGATAAATCGAACACCGACTGATTATTACAAGGCAAGACGCCTTTTGAGATGGTGTATTCACGGCCTCCTCTGTTACAACATCTATAAATTATAGGTTGTCTTTGTTATGTTCATAACCAAAAGCATGGTGGAGATAAGTTTGCAAGTAGGAGCACGAAGTGTGTGTTTATCGGGTATCCGTTTGGTAAAAAGGGGTGGCGTCTATATGATTTAGAATAAGGAGCTGTTTTTGTGTCACGAGATGTGATCTTTTGATATATCATGGTTTTTACCCCATTTAGGCCATGATATAAGTCTTTTTTATAGAGTCTTTATAGTATTTTGGAGTCTTTTTAGAGTCTTTTACATGTCATAGCACGTTTGGAGGATTATTGGAAGTATTGGAGCTTTCTGGAGCAGTTTGGAGCAGAGCTAAAGACCGTGTCGCTGAGAACCTGAATTCACGTCGAGCATCGATCGATACCCCCTGGTATCGATCGACACTCATCGCAGCAAGACACGACCCGCGAGTTTTCCAAGACTTGAAGAATTGCAAAAGTGCCCAGAAGTCTTTAATAATTACAAGAAGACCCCAAGTCGTGTTTTAGGTTATAAATAGGAGTTTTCAGCCACCTGTTTAGGCTATGCCTTTTTATGCTTTTTATTACTTTGGTTTTGAGAGAAGTCTGATTTCCCTTCGTCCGAGATCAGATCTCTAAACCTTCTTTGATTATTTATTGATGATTTATTCAAACATGTCTTTTGATTCAATTGCCATGTCTGAGTAGATCCACCTTAGGTTTAGGGTTTTCTCACAAGGGTTTTCTTTGAATGCTAGGTTAAATATCTTTTAGGATTCACCATCTGAATTATAGTTCTTCGCTTAGGTTGTGTTCATAGCTTGTTCTAGATTAGCTACCTAGAATATTGATCTTAGGATAATTGATTAGGCACGAGAGTGCAATTAATTACCTGATAGAACCTAGGTGAGCAAATTGATTATTCGCAAAGAGATTTGGTTTAATTGATTTGTGAACATATCAAACCTGATATTAAAGCTGATTTAGAATTTAGGATTCGCAAAGAGATTTGGAATTCCTAGGATTTAGATTTAGATAGTTTTCGCAACGAGAGTTGGTTAGCTATATTTTAGTGATTTGAGTTCAAGAACTGCGCTAAATCTGAATCCTGTTAGTTAGTTTATCTGCATTCATTGATTTCCTGAGAAAAACCCTGAGCCTATATTTCCCTGATTGATTTACAACTGTTTAATTTCTGCACTGTTTTTAATTACATCTGTTTGGCTTAGCGTAATTCGACACTTCATAATCTATTGTGTGATCTCTGTGAGTCTTCTGTGGTTCGACCCCTAGCTATACTATTACAACTGCTTTAGTACTTTAGGGTATTAAATTGAGCATATCAATTTTGGCGCCGTTGCCGGGGACTCATATTCGCCATTAGATTTTAGTTTAGAATTTCGTCTAAGTTCGTCGGTATCGATCGATACTCACTAGTATCGGTCGATACTCCGGCGATTTCTTTGTTAGTATCGATCGACACCACTTGGTATCGATCGATACTCAACGTCTTTTTCTGGTTACTTACGTGCTTTGCTTAGTGTTTTGTTTGCAGGTGTATGCCTGTTCGTGAAACCAGGAGCAACAAGAGCACACAGCTAGTTGATCTATCACTGGAACAGCTAGCGCTTGTGGAACGCACAAACAGAAAGTCCAAGCAAACATCAGGGATGAACAACCCTGTGGTTTTAAGAGCTGATGAAGCTGGGATTCTGAGAGACCAAGAGGGTCACGTGTGTAATGAGAGAGGGCAGCGCCTTGATGAGGCTGGGAACGTCGTTGCCCCTGCTGCTATTATTGAGATTGTCGCGCCAGCTGGGCGCGCCAACGTTGGGAATGCTGTGGTTAATCGTGGAAGAACGATTGGTGAATGCAACAGGCCTGACCAGTTTTTCGCCAATCGGTCGGCGATTCGTCCTCCTGCATTCGAGAGGAATGACTTTGAGCTGAAGCCTGCTTACTTCACTCTAGTAGGACAGCATCTCTTTCATGGTCTTCCTCATGAACATCCAATGGACCATGTAGAGAGGTTCGAGGACTTGGTCACTAGCATCAAGAGCAATGGAGTGTCCTACGACTACCTCTTCTGCAAGCTTTTCCCCTACTCTCTAGGTGGAGAAGCGACCTACTGGCTGAGGCAGCTACCTGCTGGATCGCTAACTAATTGGGAGGACACTAAGAGAGCATTCCTGATTAATTTCTACGATGATGGACGATCTGAAGATCTGAGGAATAAGATCTCTACTTTTTCTCAAGGACCTACTGAGGCGTTCAAGGCTGCTTGGACAAGATTCAAATCGTACCAGAGGGATTGTCCACATCATGGATACTCAGATGTACAGCTGCTGGGCACTTTCTACAGAGGAGTAGATTGGAGATATCAGATGGGTCTGGACTCTTCCAGCAATGGTAACTTCAACACCAAATATCCTGAGGATGCTGTTGTGTTGATTGAGAACTTTGCCTCTAGTAGTAGCACCAAGAGCGCAGACTTCGAGCGCAAGAGGCTGGCTGGTAATCAGGATGGGTCGCAGATCGCTGAAGTGAAAGCTCAGCTGGATTCTATGCACAGTCTTCTGCTGGGAAAGACAACAAAGGCCGTCCACTTTGCTGCTGAGAATGAAGTGGAAGATTGTAACTACGTTGGTGGTTCTGGTTTTCAGGGTCAGAGATCTGGGTACAACACCAATCGAAACTTCACCAACTACGGTCAGCAAGGAGGGTACCAATCCCCACCACCCAAAGCTCCTGAGAACAAGATTGAAGCTATGTTTGAAACGCTCGTTCAAGGACAGCAGCAAATCACTGTGAACTTCAATGGTAAGATGGACACCATGTACACCGATTTGAGTGAAAGGATCGAAGCTCTAAAAACGGGCCACAGGATGCTGGAGACGCAAGTAGCTCAGACTGCAGCAAATTCCAAGGGAAAGGCGGTTCATTCACACAATGCACACGTCAATGCCATCAGCTCACGTGCAGAAAATTTCGATGCAGTTCCTGAAATCGCACAAGCATCGATCGATACTCCCCAGTATCGATCGATACCAGCCCAGACGTCTGCTCGAATGGATTCAAAAACCCGTGTATCGATCGATACCCCATTGGTATCGGTCGATACCAAGGCGATTTCTGAGAAGACACAAGATACTTCGACTGTGGTGCCTAAGGTCGTTGCAGAACGAGTGTATATACCCGGGATGCCTTATCCTAGTGTTCCTGGGCTGACAAGGGAGGAATGGGAGATTGCTAAACTACAGTATATGCTGGATAACCCGAACGTGGAGCTTCTTTCTGATGAAGATGAACCTGTCAGGAACGATTCAAAAGCAGGAGTATCGATCGATACCCTGCCTGGTATCGATCGATACCCATCGCAGATCGAGCCAAAAACTGTGACTCAAGTCGTACCAAAACGATTCAACATCGCCCAATTTTGGGAAGACCAGGATACCATGTATGAGGCAGCGAGAGCTAAGGAACAAGCTGAGAAAAGAGCTCGCAACCCCAAGAAGGATTCCAATCCTGTTCCTAAACATCTCAGAGATCCCATCTCTTCAAAGCAGCTGCGTGGCTTTGAAAAGATGGTACGAAGGATTCCTGACTCGTACACCTTTGAAGAAGCTCTAGAGTGCCGTCCTCTGCTAAGTCACTTTAAGGAATGCAGAGAAACTGAGGAAGAGATTAAGGCACTCTTCATTAAGGCTAGAGGTCCACCTCCACTGAGACAGTTGACACAGAGAGAAGATCCAGGGAAATTCGCTGTTCCATGCTCCATCTCAGGAGTTGATTTCAAAGAGTCTCTTGTTGACTCAGGGGCTAGTGTCAATGTCATCTCAAAGACAATTGCAGAGAGGTTGGGGGCTACTATTCTATCTCCTAAGACATCTATCACGTTTGCAAACGATTCCACCTCACTTCCATATGGTGAAATCTCTGGTTTGCTTGTCAAAGTAGGAGACTGTCTGGTGCCTACTGATTTTCAGGTTGTGGAGATGGGTGCGATATCTCGTATGCCTATACTCCTGGGACGACCGTTCATGGCCACTGCTGGCGCAATCATAGACACACCTAATAAGAGACTATCTTTCTCTTACATTGACGGTGATGTCTACTATGATGCCATTCCCCCTAGGAGTATTCCCACACGTGCCTCTAGCATCAAGGCTATCACAGGAGAGTCGCTAGCAATTGATCTTCTGGAAGAGCCTCCTGATGAGCCTACTGTCACAGACGTTCCAGCTGAACCGCCCAGCGTTCCCAAGGAAGTTGTCAAGAAGACCAAGGCAACAAAGAAGAAGGCCAAGAGCAAGAAGGTCGAGAATCCCCATGTCACTTTGATACCTCAGAAGTGTAATGGAGATTCGATTGAGTACAAGGTCAAATGCAAAGGAGCCTTGAAGCCATTCTCTAAGGCTAGAGTACTGCTTACTTCTGAGCTGAAAGAGAAAGGGCAGGAGTTTGTGGACAGCATGCTAAGCAGAACGCTGAAGCTAGTAATGTCAAGTGATGGAGCCTGTTTTGGTGCAAGCTCTCACTCTTATCCAGCCTGAAGGGCGTTACAGTCAAGCTATTGACGTTAAACGAGCGCTTGGTGGGAGGCAACCCACTGGTGAGTCTGTTTTTAATTCGTTTTTCTTTTTATTTTTCATTTGTTTTGAGTTTGTGTCAGGATAAAGAAGGAGCAAAACTCGAAATCGCCTAAGCATCGATCGATACCCCATTGGTATCGATCGACACTAATCGCGGATGAAAGTTCACCAAGTCGATCTAAGCATGGTATCGATCGATACCATGGTGTGTGTCGATCGACACTCGGTGTTCCAGGAAGGTAATTTCTGGTTTCTCTTCGTTTATCCTTTTCTTTTGTTTTATTTCACTGACTCTAGGCTAGATAACACTGGGGACAGTGTTGTTCAAGTCTGGGGGAGGTGTCTGCTGACATTGTTTTTGTTTTTCTTAGAGTCAGTTGTTTTATCGAGTCAAAATTGTTTTATTGAGTCAAAATTTGTTGGAGATTATGATCCTGTGCTTGAACCTATTGATTTGATTTTGTTTTTGAGTGCACAGTGTTACAGGATCAGTTCTAGATCGACTAATGAAAAATCCAAAGACTGACCAGTTGACTAGAAAACATCCATGTCTCCAGCAGAGTTCTTCTGAAGCCTGAGCCAAATTTTTGCACTTCATCAATGTGGTTAGTGTTTTTAGAGCTTGATTCATCATTCATATCTGATAAAGGAACCCATGTGTTTAGAGTTATGGTATCTCTCTCCCCTGTTATAAGTTGATAAATAAGAGCATAAAAGATTGAAATGATTTTCTTCTGAGTAGAGGGTTAGGAAAATTTCCAGCGATCCCATTATTCTACTTAAGAGGGAATGATCACACAAAGGATTGGAAGCGAGGCTAGGATTTTCCTATGATGCCATTATTCGCCTACATCCTTTGATACATAGAGAGGGAAGAACCGGGGATTTGGTGGCAAACACCATCAATACTCGCGTCTCATACCTTGAAGTGTATATGCTAAGCTGAAAAAAAAAAAAAAATAATAAGAACATAATAAGAAATAAGTCTGGGGGAGAGAAATTGATACAAAAAGTATGAAAAGGGTGGTTCCTTGTCATGATATTGTCTGGTAAAGAGTCTAGAAGGTTCTTGAATGTTAGCTGCAGCGATGAAACTGGCGATGAGGGCTTTACTTGAACAATGCTGTGGGATTTTGTGTGGAGTCTGGAAAAGCTGCGAATGTCTACGGAGAAGTACATGGTGGTTAGATCGAAAGCTGATCAGGTGACATTTGGGTGCTTGGGAAAAGGGTCATTTCGATGGTTCATGAACAGGTGAGTCTCCGCGTTTTCAAACCTCTTTCTCTGTTTAGTCTTCTATTTGCTTGAGGGCAAGCAAAGGCTAAGTCTGGGGGAGTTGATATATCATGGTTTTTACCCTGTTTGAGCCATGATATAAGTCCTTTTATAGAGTCTTTTATAGTATTTTGGAGTCTTTTAGAGTCTTTTGCAGGTTTTAGCACATTTGGAGTATTCTTGGAGATATTGGAGTTTATGGAGCATTCTGGAGCGAAACTGAAGTCTGTTGGCTAAAGTACCCGAATTCACGTCAAGTATCGATCGATACCCCCTGGTATCGATCGATACCCATCGAAGCAGATTTCAAAGTCGCGACTTAATGAAGTTTGAAGAATTGCAAAAAGTGCCCAGAAGTCTCTGATAATTACAAGAAGACCCCAAGTCGTGTTTTAGGTTATAAATAGGAGTTTTAAGCCATCTGTTTAGGCTATGCCCTTTTATGCCTTTTTATGCTTTATTTTCTCTGGTTTTGAGACAAGTCTGATTTCCCTTCGTCCGAGATCAGATCTCAAGAACCTTTGTTATTATTCTATTGATGATTTATTCAAACATGTCTATTGATTCAATTGCCATGTCTGAGTAGATCCACTTTAGGTTTAGGGTTTTCTCATAAAGGATTTCTTTGAATGCTAGGTTAATTATCTGTTTAGGATTCACCATCTGAATTAGTTCTTCGCCTTAGGTTGTGTTCAAAGCTAATTCTAGGTTGACGAATCTGGAACTTAGATCTTAGGATAATTGATTAGGCACGAGAGTGCGATTAATTACCTGATAGAACCTAGGTGAGCAAATTGATTATTCGCAAAGAGATTTGGTTTAATTGATTTGTGAACATATCAAACCTGTTATTAAAGCTGATTTAGACTTTAGGATTCGCAAAGAGATTTGGAATTCCTAGGATTTAGATTTAGATAGTTTTCGCAACGAGAGTTGGTTAGCTATATTTTAGTGATTTGAGTTCAAGAACTGCGCTAAATCTGAATCCTGTTAGTTAGCTAGTCTGCATTCACTGATTTCCTGAGAAAAACCCTGAGCCTATATTTCCCAATTGATTTACATCTCGTTTAATTTCTGCACTGTTTTTAATTACATCTGTTTGGCTTAGCGTAATTCGACACTTCATAATCTATTGTGTGATTTCTGTGAGTCTTTGTGGTTCGACCCCTACACTTACTACAACAACTGCTTTAGTATCTTAGAGTATTAAATTGAGCATATCATCTTTGTTGAAAATGAGTTTCAGTTTTGGAAAAATGATTTAAGTGTTTTACCACGTAGTCAATTAACTAAAGTGTACACTACCGCAATCATAACGGTTGTCAATGCAGTACTTTAGGTTCGAATCCACTAAGAACAAGGTTATACTACAATTCTCACAATTATGAAACTAAGCTAAGATAACAATATGGTTGGTTTTGGAAAAGTAACGAAAGCAATTATATCGATGTAAATTCAATAAAGAAAAAACGTTAGGCCATGGATTTATTCTCGGGAATCCAGAGATCACGAATCAGACAACTATTCAGGGGGTAACTAAATACAAGTTTCAAACTCAAACATAAAAGTCTAACCAATCCACTCTCGTGGCATTGATTACTAAACCTAGCAATCTAAAATCCTAACTTCCGTTGGCATAGAATTCTAGATCAACATTAATGAGTATGTTCATTATGTTCACGAATCGCCTTAACATCAACTTTCGCAGGCTAAGGACAATTCGCTCGCTTAAGTTCTTTCTAGCAACCTACGACACTTTTGTGTGATAGATTAAGCCCTAGTTCATAGATTAAGCAGTTAACTTAAGCCTAAGCAATAAACACAACAATAAGCGAAAACCACAAAAGAGAAATCCCTATCTATGTCTAATTCAATGGTTCATGGATCCCATTGAAACCATAAACCTAACTATGAGACTACTCGGACATGACAATGGAGAACAATCAAGAAGATAGAGATAAACTCATAATAATAATGAAGGAGATGAAAGGGTTTAGAATTCTTCTCAATAGTTGCAGAGATTCTTCTTCTTGCTTACAAAATCAATGACCAAAAGCTGAGTAGAATAGAGAGCCGTCAAAAGAGAGATGCCCTAAAAAGTGGCTGAAAACAAATTATATATAGGGTTTTGGGTGAATGATATATCATGGTTTTTACCCTATTTAAACCATGATATAAGTCCTTTTTTTATAGAGTCTTTATAGTATTTTGGAGTCTTTTAGAGTCTTTTACAGGTCATAGCACGTTGGGAACATTATTGGAGATATTGGAGCTTTCTTGAGCATTTGGAGCAAAGCAGAAGTTCGTGTTGCTGAGAACCCGATATGAAACCTAGGTATCGATCGATACCGGCTAGTATCGATCGATACCCATCGCATCAAGACACGACCCGCGAGTTTTCCAAGACTTGAAGAATTGCAAAAGTGCCCAGAAGTCTTTAATAATTACAAGAAGCCCCAATTCGTGTTTTAGGTTATTTATAGGGATTTTGCAGCCACTTTGTTGGCTATGCTTTATTTTGTACACTTTATTTTACTTTGGTTTGAGAGAGACAAGTCTGAATCTTCCTTCGTCCGAGATCAGATCTCAAAACCTTTTGTTACTCTTTCTATTTTATTAATGATTTATTCAGTTATGTTGATTGTTTCATTCTCCATGTCTGAATAGATCCACTTTATGTTTAGGGTTTTCTCATAAGGATTTCTTTGAATGGTAGGTTGATTATCTGTTTAGGATTCACCATCTGAATTAGTTCTTCGCCTTAGGTTATGTTCAAAGCTAATTCTAGGTTGACGAATCTGGAACTTAGATCTTAGGATAATTAATTAGGTACGACAGTGCGATTAATTACCTGATAGAACCTTAGGTAAGCAAATTGATTATTCGCAAAGAGATTTTGTTTAATTGATTTGTGAACATATCAAACCTGAACTTTAAAGCTGATTTAGACTTTAGGATTCGCAAACAGATTTGGAATTCCTAGGATTTAGATTTAGATAATTCTCGCAACGACAGTTGGTTAATTATAGCTTAGTGATTTGAGTTCAAGAACAATGCTAAATTTGTCCTCCTGCTAGTTAGTTTATCTGCATTCATTGATTTCCAGAGAAATACCCTGGGCCTATATTTCCTCCATTGAATTACACCTTGTTTAATTTCTGCACTGCTTTCAATTACCTCTGACTTGCTTAGCGTAATTCAGCACTTAAAATCTATTGTGTGTTTCCTTGAGTCTTTGTGGTTCGACCCCTAACTATATTACAACTACTGCTTTAGTACTGTTAGGGTATTAATTTGAGCATATCAAATTTGGCGCCGTTGCCGGGGACTCAATTCGCCATTAGATTTTAGCTGAGAATTTCGACTAAGTTTGTCGGTATCGATCGATACTCTGTAGTATCGGTCGATACTCGTCGTCTTCTTTTGTTGATATCGATCGACACCACTTGGTATCGATCGATACTCAACGTATTTTTTTAGTTACTTACGTGCCTTGTCTAGTGTTTTGTTTTCATGTATATGCATGTTCGTGAAACCAGAAACAACAAGAGCACTCAGCTAGTTGAACTGTCATTGGAATAGCTAGCACTTGTGGAACGCGCAAACAGAAAGACACAGCAGACATCAGGGATGAACAACCCGGTGGTTTTAAGAGCTGATGAAGCTGGAGTCTTGAGAGATCAAGAAGGTCAAGTGTGTAATGAGAGAGGGCAGCGACTTGATGAGGCTGGAAACGTCATTGCCCCTCCTGCTGATGTTGGTCAGATTGTCGCGCCAGCTGCGCAAGCCAACGCTAGGAATGCTATGGTTAATCGTGGTCAAACGATTGGTGAGTACAATAGGCCTGATCAGTTTTACGCCAATCGATCAGCGATTCGTCCTCCTGCGTTTGAGAGGAATGACTTTGAGCTGAAACCTGCATACTACACTCTTGTGGGACAGCATCTCTTTCATGGTCTTCCCAATGAGCATCCTATGGATCATATCGAGAAGTTCGAGGACTTGGTTACTAGCATCAAGAGTAACGGAGTGTCCTACGACTATCTTTTCTGCAAGCTCTTCCCCTACTCTCTAGGTGGAGATGCGACTTACTGGCTGAGGCAGCTACCTCCTGGATCACTGACTACCTGGGAGGAGACTAAGAAGGCTTTCCTGATCAATTTCTACGATGATGCACGATCTGAAGATCTGAGGAACAAGATCTCTCAGTTTTTTCAAGGTCCAACAGAAGCACTCAAAGCTGCTTGGATTCGTTTCAAGTCCTATCAGAGAGACTGTCCGCACCATGGGTTCACTAGAGTTCAGCTGCTGGGTATCTTCTATAGAGGGATCGATTGGAGGTACCAGATGGCTTTGGATACTGCGAGTAATGGGAACTTCAACACCAGATATCCTGATGATGTGTTTATACTGATTGAGAACTTGGCGACTAGCAATAGCACCAAGAATGCTGATTTCGAGCGGAAGAATCAGGCTGGAGGAATCGACGCTTCGCAGATTGCTGAAGTTCAAGCCAAGCTGGATTTCCTGATCGGGAAGAATCAAAGAGCGGTCCACTTTGCTGCTGAGAATGAAGTGGCAGATGTTAACTACATTGGTGGTTCTGGTTTTCAGGGTCAGAGATTTGGGTACAACACCAATCGAGCAAGGAGGGTACCAATCCCCACCACCCAAAGCTCCTGAGAGTAAAATTGAGGATCTGCTTGAACAGCTGGTTCAAGGGCAGGAGAAGATTACAGTAACCTTTAATGGGAAACTGGATGCTGTGTACACCGATTTGAGTGGAAGGATCGAGGCTCTCAATACCAGTCACATGATGCTGGAAACGCAAGTAGCTCAGATTGCAGCAAATGCCAAGGGAAAGTCGGTTCATTCACACAATGCACACGTCAATGCAATCAGCTTAAGTGCAGAAAATTTCGATGAGGATTCTGAAATCGCCCATGTATCGATCGATACCAGCCAGTATCGGTCAATACCAGTCCAGACACTTGCACGAGAGGATCCAAAATCACAAGTATCGATCGATACTCCTACAGTGTCGGTCGATGCTGAGACGCAGGTTGAGAAGAAGCCTGAGATTTTCAAGGAGATGGTGTATATACCCAAGATACCTTATCATATGCCTCATATTATGACAAGGAAGGAATGGGAGGACGCTAGATGCAAGGCTTTGCTGGATAAGCAGAATGTGGAGCTTCCTTTTGATGATGATGTATCTGCCAGGGACGATTCAACAGCGAGATTATCGATCGATACCCTGCCTAGTGTCGATCGATACCCATCGCAGAACGAGCCAGAAACTGTGGAAACTTCTGAATTGATCAAAGAAAGAGTTCGTAAGCCCAAGAAGCTGAATCTTGTTCCTCGACACCTCAGAGATCCTATCACTCCAAAGCAGCTGCGTGGCTTTGAGAAGAGGGTACGAAGGATACCCCACTCGTTCACTTTTGAAGAAACTCTAGAGGGCTGGCCTCTTCTAAGTCACTTCAAAGATTGCAGAGAAACTGAGGAATAAATTAAGGCGCTCTTCATTAAGGCCAGAGGTACACCTCCACTGAGACAGTTGACTAAGAGGGAAGACCAAGGGATTTTCTCAGTTCCATGCTCTATCTCTAGAGTTGAATTCAAAGAATCTCTCGTTGACTCAGAAGCCTGCGTCAATGTCATGTCCAGGGCAATTGTAGAGAGATTGGGAGCTGATATTCAACTTCCAAAGACATCTATCACGTTCGCGAACGATTCCACCTCTCTTCCATATGGGGCAATCGCTGATTTGATGATCACAATAGGAGACTGCCTGGTTCCTACTGATTTTCAGGTTGTAGAGATGAATGCAAAATCTCGTACGCAGTTGATTCTCGGAAGACCGTTCATGGCTACGGTTGGTGCCATTATGGACACACCCAGCAAACACATCTCATTCTCATACATTGACAAGGAGGTGTACTACAAAGCCATCCCTAGAGGAACTCCCACATGTATCTCTTGCATCGATGCTGTAATAGGAGCGACGTTGATATCATATCCTTTGGAAGAACCTCCTGACGTACCAACTATCACAGACGTTTCAGCTGAACAACCCATCATACCCAAGGAAGTTGTCAAGAAGGCTAAGGCAACAAACAAGAAGAAAGCCAAGAGCAAAAAAGTCGAGAATCCTCATGTCACTTTAATCCCTCAGAAGAGTGATGGGAATTCGATTGAGTATAAGGTCAAGTGCAAAGGAGCTTCGAAGCCATTCTCTAAGGCTAGAATTCTTCTTACTTCGGAGCTGAAAGAGAAAGGACAGGAGTTCGTGGAAGGCTTGTTGAGCAAAACTCTGAAGCTAGCAATGTCAAGTTGTGGAGCCTGTTTTGGTGCAAGCTCTCACTCTTATCCAGCCTGAAGGGCGTTACAGTCAAGCTACTGACGTTAAACAAGCACTTGGTGGGAGGCAACCCACTGGTGAGTCTTTTATTTTTATTTTATTTTATTTTATTTTTTTTTTTTCGTTTTTGTGTATTGAATCAGATTGGAGAAAACAAGGAGAAACTGAACTGGCAATCACGAAATTGCCAGGGTATCGATCGATACCCTGTTGGTATTGGTCGATATCCTGCGGGCAATGATGAAATTCTGTGTCGACTTAAGCCTGTATCGATCGATACAGGCTGTGTGTCGGTTGATACTCTATGTTCCAGCAAGGTAACTTCTTGTTTTTCCCAATTTTATTCTGTTTTTTTGTTTTCTTTCACTGACTCTAGGCTAGATAACACTGGGGACAGTGTTGCTCAAGTCTGGGGGAGGTGTCTGCTGACATTGTGTTTGTTTTTCTTAGAGTCAGTCATTTTATTGAGTCAAAACTTGTTGGAGATAATGATCATGTGCTTGTACCTATTGATTTGACTTTGTTTTTGAGTGCACAGTGTTACAGGATCAGTTCTAGATCGACTAATGAAAAATCCAAGGACTGACCAGTTGACTAGAAAACATCCATGTCTCTAGCAAAGTTCTTCTGAAACCTGAGCCAACTTTTACACTTCATCGATGGGGTTAGTGTTCGTAGAGCTTGATTCATCATTCATATCTGACAAAGGAACCCATGAGTTTAAAATAAATGGTATTTCTCTCCCTGTTACAAGTTGATAGATGCATTAAAAGATGAAATGATTTTCTTCTGAGTAGAGGGCTAGGAAAGTTTCCAAGGATCCCATTATTTTACTTCAGAGGAGATGATCACACACAGGTGAAAGCGAGGTTAGGAAATTTTCTTTTGATACCACTAATCGCATACACCTTTGATTACTTTTGAGGGAAGAACCGGGGATTCGATGGCAAACACCATCAATACTCGCGTCTCGAACCTTAATACGTAAATGTAAGGAACACAATAAGAAATAAGTCTGGGGGAGAGAAATAAAACCAAAAAGTGTGAAAAAGGTTGGTTCCTTGTCGTGATATCGTATGGTAAAGAATCTAGAAGGTTCTGAAACATTGGCTGCATCGATGGAACTGGTGATGAGGGCTTTATTTGAACTATGTTGCGAGATAATGTGTGGAGTCTGGAAAAGCTGTGAATGTCTACGGAGAAGTACATGGTGGTTAGATCGAAAGCTGGTTAGGTGACATTTGGGTGCTTGGGAAAAGGATCTTTGCGATGGTTCCTGAACAGTTGAGTCTCCACGTTTTCAAACCTCTTTCTCTGATTTAGGCTTCTATTTGCTTGAGGGCAAGCAAATGCTAAGTCTGGGGGAGTTGATATATCATGGTTTTTACCCTATTTAAGCCATGATATAAGTCCTTTTTTATAGAGTCTTTATAGTATTTCGGAGTCTTTTAGAGTCTTTTACAGGTCATAGCACGTTGGGAACATTATTGGAGATATTGGAGCTTTCTGGAGCATTTGGAGCAAAGCAGAAGTTCGTGTTGCTGGGAACCCGATATGAAGCCTTGGTATCGATCGATACCCATCGCATCAAGACACGACCCGCGAGTTTTCCAAGACTTGAAGAATTGCAAAAGTGCCCAGAAGTCTTTAATAATTACAAGAAGCCCCAATTCGTGTTTTAGGTTATTTATAGGAATTTTACAGCCACTTTGTTGGCTATGCTTTATTTTGTAAGCTTTATTTTACTTTGGTTTGAGAGAGACAAGTATGAATATCCCTTCGTCCGAGATCAGATCTCAAAACTTTTTGTTACTCTTTCTATTTTATTGATGATTTATTCAGTCATGTTGATTGTTTCATTCTCCATGTCTGAGTAGATCCACTTTAGGTTTAGGGTTTTCTCATAAGGATTTCTTTGAATGGTAGGTTGATTATCTGTTTAGGATTCACCATCTGAATTAGTTATTCGCCTTAGGTTGTGTTCAAAGCTAATTCTATGTTGACGAATCTGGAACTTAGATCTTAGGATAATTAATTAGGCACAACAGTGCGATTAATTACCTGATAGAACCTTAGGTGATCAAATTGATTATTCGCAAAGAGATTTGGTTTAATTGATTTGTGAACTTATCTAACCTGAACTTTAAAGCTGATTTAGACTTTAGGATTCGCAAAGAGATTTGGAATTCATAGGATTTAGATTTAAATAATTCTCGCGACAACAGTTGGTTAATTATAGCTTAGTGATTTGAGTTCAAGAACAGTGCTAAATCTGAATCCTGCTAGTTAGTTTATCTGCATTCATTGATTTCCTGAGAAATACCCTGGGCCTATATTTCCTCCATTGAATTACAACTCGTTTAATTTCTGCACTGCTTTCAATTACCTATGATTTGCTTAGCGTAATTCAGCACTTAAAATCTATTGTGTGTTTCCTTGAGTCTTTGTGGTTCGACCCCTAACTATATTACAACTACTGCTTTAGTACTGTTAGGGTATTAATTTGAGCATATCAGTGAATTAGGTCAGAATAGGCAGTTTCCGAGGCAAAACAGGAAAATCAGAAATTTCCTTTTCCTTTTCATAGGCCTGCATCGATCGATGCACATGTAGCATCGATCGATTTGGGTTCTTCTGTGCATGCTCCATCGATCGATTCTGGCTCTTCGAAGGGTGTTGCATCGATCGATGTCAATTGTGCAACGACCGATCTTGGTTCTTCTGGGCATGCTCCATCGATCGATGCACTCCTTGCATTGATCGATTTTGATTCTTCGTGCATCAATCGATTTTGATTCTTCGGGAGATGTTGCATCGATCGATGCCAATTATGCATCGATCGATTCTGCTCTTTTTGTACCGTTTCATGCGTTTCTGCCCACATAACTCTAATTTATTCCGTAAACACCTTTTTACCTGAGATAACTGAATAAAAGACTCTAAAAACGGACTTTGACTCGATAAAATACTCAAAAGAAACACAAAAACATGTGTTAGAAAACGATAAAAACCAAGCATATCAATTCCCCCAGATTTAGTCTTTTGCTTGTCCTCAAGCAAACAGAAAACTAAGCATAAAGAAAAAGTTTGAAAAACAACGGAGACTCACATTTCCTTTAGAACTCTGCAATGACTGTTACCTTAATTAGTAATCCATGTATAGCCATACTAGCTCTAGATCGAACCACCATGTACTTCTCTGCAAGCATCACAGTCTCCCAAATTCAACTCATTATTTCACGGAATAATCAAAAGCCATCATCGCTGGGTCTCATCAAATATCATGGTGCCAAGAACCTTCTAGACTCTTTCCCTTTCGATATCGTGACAAGACAACAACACAACCTTTGGTACTTTTTCTCTCCCCCAGACTTATTATTTTCTCATTTTCTTTCCGTAGGGTTAATGGTGGATGGAACGCGAGTATTGATAGTTTTTGCCACCGAATCCTCGGTTCATTTTAGTGCCACCCTTTTATTCTAAGGTGTAGGCGAATAGTGGTATCTGTGGAAATTTTCCTAACCTCGCTTCTGACCTTAGTGTGATCATCTCTTTCGAGGTAAAATAATGGGATCGATGGAAATTTTCCTAGCCTTGTACCCGAAAGAAAATCATTTCATCATTTCTGCTTTTTATCTTAAATAAGGGAGAGGAGTACCATATTTTTACACAGGTTATCTTGTCAGATACGAATGAGGAGTCAAGCTCTGAAGACGCCAATCGCGATGATGAGGTAAAAGGAAGAGCTCAGAAACTAACTCAAGCTTTTGAATTTTCTCGGAAACATGGATGCCTTTGTTTGACTGGTCAACCTTTAGATTTTTCATTAGTCTGACCTACAACTAGCCCTGCGACAATGGTCACTTAGCTGCAAAATTAGTTAAAAATTCAAAGGTTGTGATCATAATCTCTAACAAGTTATGACTCAATAAAACAAAATGACTCAAAGAAAACATCAAAATGACTCAAAAGGACAACCAAAGAAAGAAAATAACGTTAGTAAACGACAAAGACCCTCCCCCAGACTTACTTCACACCGTCTCGGTGTAAAAATTAATCAAGAAGAAGGCCAAACAGACTCAAGAAAAATATAAAATGAAAGAAAAGAAACGTACTGGTGGGTTGCCTCCCACCAAGCGCTTGTTTATAGTCGTTAGCTTGACTGGGTAGCGTCTTAATCGTGAGATGGGTCACCAAGGGGAAAGCTTTCGTCCCCATCGATCTCTACGTCAGCGAGGTATGGTTTTAGGCGCTGGCCATTAACCACAAACTCGTCTCCTGTAGTGCTCAGCAACACCACAGCTCCGTACGGTCTTACTTCCTTGTTAAGGAGTGGCTACCTTATGCTTGACTCCATGCTTCTTCAAAAGCCCTTCAAAGACCTTGTTGATGAAATGAGACCCACCATTGCTTATCACCACTCTAGGCACACCGAACCTAGGAAAGATCACAGATTTGAACATCTTTAAGACCACCTTGTCATCATTCGTTGGGCTGGCCAGCGCTTCGACCCATTTAGACACATAGTCGACTGCAACGAAGATGTATTGATTTCCATAAGAGGATGGAAAAGGGCCCATGAAATCAATACCCCACACATCGAACACTTCAACCTCCAAGATGAAAATTTGTGGCATTTCGTTCCTCTTACTAATATTTCCCTACCTCTGACATGAATCACATTTGGAGATGAAGGCATGCGCATCGGAAACCGGCTTGCAGAGCCTTGGACACTGTCTTGAACGTGGCAAAGTGCCCAACGTATTTCGAACTATGACAATGGAAAAGAATGCCATGGATTTCTTCCTCCGAAACACATCTCTGAAAGACACCATCAGAGCACTGCTTGTATAAGTATGGCTCGTCCCAAAAATAACGTTTGATGTCTCTCAAGAAATTCTTCTTTTTGTTCCCAACAAAGTCACTTGGTTCCTTCTCTACAGCCATGTAGTTAGCTATCTCACCAAACCATGGGATTTTAGGCTGCTCGGTGTGGTGTGCAGAAGTGAAGTAGTTGTTGCGCCCAATATCAATCGCGTACACGTTCTCCTCAGGTAGGCTCTCGTCTAAGGGGGTTACATCAACTACACGTAGTCTGGACAAATGGTCTGAAACACCATTCTTGATCCCCTTCTTGTCTTTAATCTCAAGATCAAATTCCTGCAGCAGAAGAATCCAACGCAAAAGCCTAGGTTTGGCATCTTTCTTTGTAAGTAGTACCTCAGAGCAGCATGATCAATATGCACTATAACCTTAGGTCCCACAAGATAAGATCTGAACTTCTCAAAAGCGAACACAATAGCAAGAAGTTCTTTCTCGGTTGTAGCGTACTTGCACTGCGCATCATCAAGGGTTCTGCTGGCATAGTAGATAACATGAAGTTTCTTGTCCCTTCGTTGTCCCAAAACAGCTCCTACCGCGAAATTGCTAGAAACTATCATCACTTCGAAAGGTAAGTCCCAGTCTTGTGGTTGAACAACTGGCGCGCTGACAAGTGCTCCCTTGAAGGTGTGAAAGGCCTCTAGACAGTCGTTGTCAAAATGAAACCTCACCTCTCTGCATAACAAACGTGTCAAGGGTCTAGCAATCTTGGAAAAATCCTTGATGAACCTCCTGTAGAACCCAACATGTCCCAGAAAGCTTCTAATCCCCTTGACAGAATCTGGCGACTGTAGACTAGTCATCACCTCGATCTTTGCTTTGTCTACTTCGATACTCTGCTCTGAAATCCGATGACCCAGGACTATCCCATCTCGGACCATAAAGTGGCACTTCTCCCAGTTTAAAACCATATGCTTTTCCTCGCAGCGCTGTAATACCCTTCATAAATTAGAAAGACAGACAGAAAAGGAGGATCCAAACACCGAGAAATCGTCCATGAAAACCTCCATTATGTCCTCAATCAAGTCGGTGAAAATCGACATCATGCATCGCTGGAAATTCGATGGGGCATTGCACAAGCCAAATGGCATTCTCCGATAAGCAAAGGTGTCGTAGGGATATGTGAATGTAGTCTTCTCCTGGTCATCTGGGTGGATGGGAATCTGAAAGAAACCAGAATACCCATCTGGGAAACAGTAGTATGGGTGGTTAGCCAATCTCTCAAGCATCTGATTAATAAAAGGTAACGGAAAATGATCCTTACGAGTGGCAACATTCAATTTCCTATAGTCAATACACATCATATGCCATGTGACAGTTCTAGTTGGTATCAACTCATTTTCAACAACTGTCACACCGCGTTTCTTTGGCACAACATGGACTGGACTCACCCAAGTACTATCAGAGATAGCGTATATGATGCCCGCCTCTAGAAGTTTCATTATCTCCTTCTTTACAACATCCTTTAGATTCAAGTTTAACCGTCTCTGATGTTCTATTGAAGTCATCGATTCATCCTATAAATGTATTCGATGCATGCAAAGGTCGGGTGAAATCCTTGTGAGGTCATCTAGTGAGTAGCCTAAAGCTCTACGATACTTTCTAAGCTCACATAGAAGCAAGCGGTTTCCACATCGTTCAACTCAGTGTTGATGATCACAGGGTAAGTGGAGTTAGGGCCAAGAAATGCGTACCTTAGCCCAATTGGGAGTGTTTTGAGTTCAATCTTCGGGGACTTCAGCTCGCTCCACGGGTCTGTAGGAGGCGCAAGAAGACTTGCTGTTGGAAGCGTCTCTGAGGCTCCATCTTAACTGATGTACTCGACCATCTTCTCCATCGTCTGGCTAGAGTTTAGCATCTTAGCATAGCCGGTGGCATCGTCACTCATAAACCCATGCTCATTCTCTGCTTTTGTCAAGACGGTCTCCAACGGGTCATCGACTATAATCTCTTCAATCACTTCGTCAGAGACCTTCAGTGAGTCATCTATCGAGAATGTTTGTCCGTCCAACATAGGTTTCTTCAACATCTTATCCATCTCAAATTTTATGACAATGTCTCCCAGGTGGAGATCTATTCGCCCGTTCCTCACGTCTATGATGGCTCCTGCTGTACACAAGAAGGGTCTTCCCAATATGAGATGATCCTTTGGTTCTTCATCCAGTTCTAGTACCACGAAGTATGTGGGAACAAATGCATTGCCAATTCGTACATGTAGATCCTCAAGAACACCAATAGGCAGCTTCACAGAACGATCATCAAACACTATAGAGATCTTAGTTTGCTTGAACTTCGTGAATCCAAGCCGCTTAGCTACAGAGTATGGAATTAGGTTGACGCTGGATCCAAGATCACATAGAGAGCAAGCAAAAGTCATTGCTCCGATCTGCACAGAGAGAATGAACTTTCCTAGATCGCCTAGCTTCTTTGGCATCTTGTTTTGGAGGACAGCACTGCAATCTTTAGAGACCATCATGATATTATCTTCGGTAGACACCTTACTTGTTACTAAGCTCTTCATGTATTTCTTCAATGAAGGTATCATTTGGATTGCATTAGCAAGAGGAAGTTTCACCACAAGATCATTTAACATTTCCTTACACTTGGCCTCTTCTAGGTCTTTACGCGACTTCTTCGAACGAGTAGGGTAAGGGATCCTTGGGGTGTAGACGCGTGTAGGTGGTAGCACATGTGGCTCATCTACAGCGCTTGTACGCGCGAAAGTTTTCTCTTCCTCGGCTGTCCCCTTGTCAACATCTCCTAGATTAATGGCGACTTCAGCATCTTCACTTTTTCGTGTGGTTGGTTCCAACTCCTTCCCGCTTCTGAGTGTAATGGCGTTGACGAACTCATTCCTTGGATTTTTCTCTACCTTCCCAGGAAGAGTTCCCTGGGGTCTCTTGATTGCTTCGGCAGTTTGAGCAACCTGAGTATCCAGCTTCTTCACATGAGTGCACACAACTTCATATTTGTTGTTGAGATCGTTGTACATGTTATCAACCTTGACGTTGATCTCCTTAGCAGATTGATGTTGATTGAGCAAGAGTTGTTGCATTAGAACCTTAAGCTGGTCCTGAGATTCATTCGCGGCGCTTGCAGGAGCTTGGAACGGGGCATGTTTTGTCGTCTGGAAAGAGCTGAACGGTTGTTTATGTTGGAACCCGCTTTGGAACCTGTTATGGCCCTGAAAATCTTGAAAGAATCCTGAGACGCATGCGTTTTGTACAAACGTTTTTCCTTGGGGGTATTGAACTTGCTGGGGGTAGACTTGATCCTGGGGGTTCTCGACATTGGTGCTTCTGTAAGAAATGTTCGGATGGTTCCTGTAATTCTGGTTGAAACCCCTGTTCTCCACGTACCCTTGTCCACTAACGTAGTTCACTTCTTGTTTCTCATTGGTTTCGTCTTCAGCTAACCCTCGACAGAAAATCTCATCTCCTACCTCCTCGCAAGACTACACGCTTCTCTGATTTCCCTTCAGTAGTAAATTTACTTTCGCAGTCAGCTCGTCAATCTTCTGCGAATCCACACCATTGACACGTTTGGTTATGTCGTACTCAGGGCATCGATTTCCGGAACTTGAAGCCAAGTTCTCTATCAGCTGGTACGCCCCCTCCTTAGTCTTAGTCATGAAATCTCCATTGCTCGCAGCATTAAGAGCATTCTTGTAGTCCCAATCAACTCCATCGTAGAAGGTGCTTAGTATCTGCTCATCCGAGTACCCATGGTGAGGGCACTCTCTGCGGTATTCTCTGAACCTCTCCCATGCTTTACACAAAGATTCTCCTGCGTGCTGCTGGAAGGTGGTGATTTTATTTCGCAGCGAAGCCGTCTTAGACTTGGTGTAGAAGTGATCCAAGAAGGTAGCTCTGCATTCTTCCCATGTAGTTGATATATCATGGTTTTTACCCCTTTTAGACCATGATATAGGTCCTATTTATGGAGTCTTTCTAGTATTTTGGAGTCTTTTACAGGTTTAAGTACGTTTTGAGCATTTTGGAGCATATTGAGATGCAGAGACGTCAGAGTTTTGGCATTCGTTGAAGACCTTTCCACCGTTGGATTGAGCTCAAATTTGGACACATGATAGATAAATGGATTAGCTTTCATTTGGAAGTGGTTTGAGGCCATTCCAACGGTGCGACCAAAAGTTATCCCAGTTTTCGTGAACACTGTCTAGTCTGGCGAGCAGAAGAAGCAGGATATCGACCGACACTGTTTGGTGTCGACCGACACTGTTTGGTGTCGACCGATACAGCTTGGTGTCGACCGACACCGACTGCAGAAAAGCAGATACGCGATTTTTAAAGCCTGCAGAGTTTGTCCCTAAGCCCAGAAGACTTTATTAATTACAGAAAATGCCCATAACGTGTTTTAGCTTATAAATTAGGTTTTCAGCCACCTGTTTAGGCTATGCTTTAATTCTTACTTTGTTTCTTGAGAGAGATTGGTTACAGGGTTTTTAGAGAGATAATTTTGAACCCTTGTTACTCTTTTCTTATTATTCTATTTGATTATCTATTCAATCATGTTGCTTGCTTCAATCTCCATGTCTGAGTAGTTCTTCCATAGGTTTAGGGTTATCTCAATAGGATTTCTCTATATGATTTGATCGATTGATTTATTAGGATTCATTATCTTATTTGTTCTTCACCATAGGTTGTTCTCAATACTAATTCTAGATTAGCTACCTAGAACTTAGATCTTAGGATAATTGATTAGGCACGAGAGTGCGATTAATTACCTGATAGAACTTAAGGTGAGCAAAATAACTATTCGCAAAGAGATTTGGTTTAGTTATTTTGTGAACATATCAAACTTGTAGATTAAAAGCTGGTTTAAATCCTTAGGACTCGCAAAGAGATTTGATTTTCTAGGAATTAGACTTAGATAGTTTTCGTAGCGAGAGTTGGTTAACTATATTATCGTGTTTGAGTTCAAGAACTGCGCTAAACTTGAATCTTGATTTATCTGTTTATCCGCATACCTAGATTTCCTGAGAAACACCATGAGCCTAGTTTTCTCCCATCGATTTACATCTCTTGATTTAGTTATTGTTTTCTGCTTCTATTAAACTTGACTTAGCGTAATTTGAATCTTATAATCTATTGAGTGATTTCTTGAGTCTTTGTGGTTTGACCCCTAACTTTACTACAACTATTGCGTTAGTACTTTTAGGGTATTAATTTGAGCATATCAGTAGTCAACAACCCAAGTGGAAGTGACTTGAGCCATCTTAGCGCCTTGTCCGCCAAAGAGAAATTGAAGAGTTTGCACTTGAGATAATCGGGCGGTACCCCCATTCGACTTGGTGGTGCTGCAAATTTCTTCAAAACTTTTGATATGGTCCATAGGATGCTCTGCAGGTAAGCCATGGAACATGTGCTGCTTCACCAATGCGATCATCTGAGGTTTGATCTCATAATCTTGCCTCGTAATGGCCGGTGTGCGGATAGCAGCACTGTTTTGGTAGAATGCATGAGGCGTGTCCAAGTCCCCAATACCCGGTTGTTGTTGATGATGTTGTTGTTGCTGTTGTAGCTGCTGCAACTGTTGCACTTGTTGTTGTAGCCTCTGCAGTTCGGCAGCAGTAGCGTTTTGTTGGTCGTCGTTCTGATCGTCCATGATGACAGGAATTGTCCTCGCCCTCCGATTCGTTCGTTCTAACCTTGCTAGCTCTTCGTTGCTGAGCTCGAAAAGGTTTTCAGAGCTCCTGCTTCTGGTAATTCTATTCAGCTTTTCCATCAGTCACCTGAAACGCACAAGTGATCAAGGTAAAATGTGTTAGTAAATCTTAAACTAAATTTCAAAATTCAAAATTGAAGGTAACACTATTGAGTCCCCGGCAACGGCACCAAATTGATTTAAGTGTTTTACCACGTAGTCAATTAACTAAAGTGTACACTACCGCAATCGTAACAGTTGTCAATGCAGTACTTTATGATCGAATCCACTGAGACCAAGGTTACACAATAATTCTCACAATTATGAAACTAAGCTAAGACAAGAATATATTTGGTTTTGGAAAAGTAACGAAAGCAATTATATCGATGTAAATTCAATAAAGGAAAAACGTTAGGTCAAGGGTTTATTCTCGGGAATCCAGAGATCACGAATCAGACAACTATTCAGGGGGCAACTAAATACAAGTTTCAAACTCAAGCATAAAAGTCTAACCAATCCACTCTCGTGGCATTTATTACTAAACCTAGCAATCTAAAATCCTAATTTCCGTTGGCGTAGAATTCTATATCATCATTAATGAACATGTTCAATATGTTCACGAATCGCCTTAACATCAACTTTCGCTGGCTAAGGACAATTTGCTCTCTTAAGTTCTTTATAGCAACCTACGACACTTTCGTGTGATAGATTAAGCCCTAGTTCATAGACTAAGCAGTTAACTTAAGCCTAAGCTATAAACACAACAATAAGCGAAAACCACAAAAGATAAATCCCTATCTATGTCTAATTCAAAGGTTCATGGATCCCCTTAAAACCCTAAACCTAACTATGAGACTACTCGGACATGACAATGGAGAACAAGCAAGAATATAGAGAGAAACTCAGAATAATAATAATGAAAGAGATGAAAGGGTTTAGAATTCTTCTCAATAGTTGCAGAGATTCTTCTTCTTGCTTACAAAATTAATGACCAAAAGCTGAGTAGAATAGAGAGCCGTCAAAAGAGAGATGCCCTAAAAAGTGGTTGAAAACAAAGTATATATAGGGTTCTGGGCGAATTAGGTCAGAATATGCAGTTTCCGGGGCAAAACAGAAAAGTCAGAAATTTCCTTTTCCTTCTCGTAGGCCTGCATCGATTGATTTGGGTTCTTCTGTGAATGCTCCATCGATCGATGCACTCCTTGCATCGAACGATTATGGCTCTTCGGAGGGTGTTGCATCGATCGATGCCAATTGTGCATCGACCGATCTTGGTTCTTTTGGGCATGCTCCATCGATCGATGCACTCTTTGCATCGATCGATTTTGATTCTTTGGGAGATGTTGCATCGATCGATGCCAATTGTGCATCGATCGATTATGGCTCTTCGGGGCATGCTCCATCGATCGATGCAACTTGTACCGTTCCATGCGTTTTTGCCCACGTAACTCCAATTTCTTCCGTAAACACCTTTTTACTTGAGATAACTGAATAAAATACTAAAAAACTTGAAAAACGGACTTTGACTCGATAAAATACTCAAAAGAAACACCAAAACATGTGTTCGAAAACGATAAAAACCAAGCATATAAAAAATGCAGAGATTACTCAGGAGAGTGTTGAGTTTAGATTTGATTCTTCTCCGGTTCTTCATGATACTGTCGTTGAATCAGAGATAGACTCACATGTTGTGAATACGACACCATCCCTTGTTTTACCAGTTGATGATGAGGATATGGAGACACTTGAACCTCCATTAGCTAATCCGATTGAACCTGTCGTCAACACAGACTTACCGACGACTGATTTGGAGTTCTCGACATCTGAAGAAGATCAAAATGAGTTTCTTTCTACTCGGTATGAGTTAGATGCGACTCAAAATCTTGAAACAGAGATGACTGCCCCTGCACAGCTCGATGAACAACTCATGGATGAACCACTTGGTCATGGATATAGAAAGAAGATAAAATCGACGAAACTGAAGGGTTTTGTGGCTAATACAATACACGATACATCGTCTTATCCACATGAAGATTTTTTTTTTCTTGTGATCGATTTTCTGTAACTCATCAGAATTTTATTGTTGCGATTACCAGGCTATGGATGATCCCAATTTCCAGCTAGCCATGAAACATGAGATTGTTGCCCTCGAAGATAACGATACATTTATTGTTGAAGATTTACCTCCTGGAAAGAAAGCTCTTGGTTGTAAATGGGTTTATTGTATTAAGTACACATCGTATGGCTCTATTGATAGATATACAACTCTATTGGTTGTGTTCGGAAACCACCAAATCGAAGGAAAAGATTTTGGAGAAACTTTTGCGCCAGTTGGCAAGATGACGACGGTGCAGTGTTTTCTTGAAGTAGTGGATTCTCGGGATTAGGAAGTTCACAATATGGATGTTCACAACGCATTTTTACATGGAGACCTCAAGAAAAAAGTCTTTATGCGCTTACCACCAGGATTTCGTACTGATGATAAAAACAAAGTTTATCGGTTAAAGAAATCGTTATACGGTCTTCGACAGGCACCTCGATGCTGGTTTGCTAAGCTTGCCACTGCTTTGGAAGAGTATGGATTTGTTCAAGCTGTCCCTGATTATACATTATTTGTTTTTGACAAGGATGGTGTGCAGATTTACGTCTTGGTATACGTTGATGATTTAATTATTTATGGTAGTTCGTCGAAGATTATCTCTGAATTTAAGACATATTTGAGTAATTGCTTCCACATGAAAGATCTTGGATTGCTTAAATATTTTTTGGGACTTGAGGTAGCTCGGAATGCGACAGGTATATATTTATGCCAAAGGAAATACACCCTTGATATCATTACGGAGGCGGGTCTTCTCGGAGCTAAACCCGTTGCGTTCCCGATGTACCATAATTCTCGTCTTGCAAGCTAAAGGTGACATGATTTTCTATCCCTCCAGGTATCATCGTTTGGTTGGGCAGTTGATTTATCTTGGAGTTACGAGGCCGGAGTTGTCATATGCTATTCACATCCTTTCACAATTTATGCATGAGCCGAAGCAAGCTCACTGAGAAGAAGCGATGAGAGTGGTATGGTATCTTAAATGGCAACATGGTCAAGGAATCCTTCTTCGTCCAGGTCAGCCACTTATTCTTAAGGGTTGGTGTGACTCCGACTGGGCTGGCCACCCACTTACGAGGCGATCATTGATGGCATGGTTTATACAACTGGTAGACTCGCCTGTTTCGTGGAAGACACGGAAACATCAGACGGTATCTCGGTCATCGACGGAAGCTGAATATCTATCAATGTCTGATACGGTTCAAGAAATTATGTGGTTGAAACAATTTCTTGAGGCGTTTGGAGTTAAGTTTGAGGCACCCATTCGACTATATTGTGATAGTCAATCTGCTATTCATCTTAGTGCTAATTTGGTGTTCCATGAAAGAACAAAGCATATTGAGTCGGATTGTCATTTTGTGCGTGATGAGATAGTCAATGGGACGATAGCAACGAAACATGTTTTGACCAAAGAGCAATTGGCGGACATTCTTACTAAGGCGCTCGGGAAGAAGAAGTTTATGGCGTTTCTTCTCAAGTTGGGAGTTCGAATACACTCTCCAACGTGAGGGAGGTATTACGATATATGTACATATTCGATTTCCATATTGTGTTATCTTCCTATATACGTTTGTATCTAGTTAAGAAGAGAAATCCTTGTATAAAATATCGGTCTTGGAACAAAGAATAAGATAAGGAAAACAATTTTATACCTATTGTTTTCTGACAGTGAAATGCCTCCAAACTCAATGGTCCAAAATCCTCGACATCTATTGACTTTTCCTCTCACAAGAAAGTGGTGGGGTCGGGTTTAACAATTTTTTTCCCTAACATTAATTTGCTGCATTCTTCGACTCGAACTATCTCATCTAAGTGTGTCTATTTCAGGATTTGGGACATGAAGTAGTGGATAAGAGTAAAAAATTCAGAAACAAATAATTCGGCTATTGAAAAGTTTTATCGAATATTTCCAATAAAATACAGATTGGGTTTGGAAAATTCGAGAAATTAAAACACTACCTAAACCGCTCAATAATTTTGGTAAAGGTGGACTTCGACACAGATATTTCCGGTAATTTTGGAAAATTTTAAGTCATAGTGGCCGGATTAGCAGGAGGAAGGTCTTGAAGAACATGTTCATTGGATTCCGGAGGAACTACTACGTTAGGATTTGGGAATTGCTCCGATTCTCCCGTTGAGAGTCACTCTGAAAGTCGACCTTTTCAAATGCGTTCCTCGGAGCAAACATGGCATGAGTCTTAACGTCTGCATTTAAAAGGGTAGAGAAAGTATAGGAATAAGGTTTGGGGGCAGGTTTGAAGAGCAGAGAAGGTGCTGGTGGAATTCATTGATAAAAAAACGCTTTCCAAGGGAGCTTGTAATACATTTTTTTGATCTAACGGGAGGGGATAGGATCTATCTGCTCTCTCAATTTAAAAAAAAATATAGATAATTTGAAAAGGTTAAATTCCCATACAGGTAACTTGAAAATGTGGAATCTCCAAATCTAAGATACAACATATTGTATTGGTTGTCTGGGACCTTGTGATCGAGTGGTAAAGAAACGGGCTTTGGGCGCAACCACGCTCCGAGTTCGATCCACCTTATGGTCGAGTGGTAAAGAGACGGGCTTTGGGCATTGCTCCTGGACACCCACACGGATATGGCTCCATACTTACGATCCATTTTAAAACATGGGGAGGAGCCTATCCGTGGATTACCTTCCCCCAGGAATTAGTTTGGGCCTCTCCATGGGCCTGAGATTTACCCTGAGTTACCAAAAAAAAAAAAA
>PKML01054979.1:557429-573649 GCA_002933935.1 Eutrema yunnanense
AAAAAAAAAAAAAAACCAAGAAATTGGGACCCAAAAGAGCAAATCACTAAGATTTCCTATCAACTCACAAAAAAAGAGAGGCCTAGACCAAGGGAACACACAAATCGAGCCACAGTCGTCGAACCTCTACCGAAATAGCGCAATCATCGACCATTGTGAACCGTATGTTCACGCTGCATCATCTACCGTTCACCGTTCGCAAGCCAAGCCCATCATCGCGAAGAAAAGCCGCTGAGAGCCCATCTCAGTCGCTGCTTCATCAAGTTCGCCGCCACCGACCACCATCATCATCGATCTCCCACTGCGAGCCCGAATTGAGACCCTCGTCGCCGCAGTTGACCCCTTCCGTCGAGAGATTTGAGCTACACCGCCGCGTCCACCAAACTGTTTCCATTGAGTCTAAGATCTGCATATGTTTCAAGCCAATGTGAGGACTAATTGTACTTACTCTACGATTAATCGAAGAATACCTACGAGTTATGCTATATATGTTTTCTAACTGGAATTACAACGGTCAAAATTTGTAAATAGTGATAATTGAATGACTTTGACTTATCTTTAATAACTGAAAAATTGAATGGCTTTTGAGCAATAAACAGAAAGTAGATTGCTCAGAACGAACTGAAAGGATCTAAGGTGGATTTGGACACGAAAAGTGGGAGTAAATGAGTTTATTATTTCGTCATTGAGAACATTTACACAAGAACAAGAACAAAGATTTGATAAGTATGAAAGCGTAGTGCTAGTTGTGAGTGAAGAAGGTTGTCCCTTTCTCCTTACCCGTGCTCTTGCTTTTATACTCAAAGTATGTGTTTAACATTGTCATTTACTCCGCTTGATTCGTCATTAATTGCATTTAATCCGGTGGATATGGTCGTTACTCTCTGGCGCCTTTAATCGTAGGTTTGAACGAGTCTTCGATCACTTCATGGTTGACTGATAGCTTGGAATTTATTCCCCTTTGGTCGTAAGTCACTTCGGCGTGTCTTTTAGCTCGGTCCTTCACGTCGCCATTGTCTTTCACTTCTCCGGCCTTTTTACTTCTTGCTTAATGGGTATGGTTTACCGGGCCAGGATTTACACGCCCACAGTTAGCCTCCCAATTCTTTAAATGGGAGTCTAGATCATTTAAGGAATTTCAAAGAGTCGTCTCCATCAAGTTGAAATCCCGACGAGCGATTTTTCCTTCCTTTTTATTCACTTGTGATTACTTGATTTCTTGATTTCCTATTTGTCTTCTCGATCTTCTCTGTTGATTTATTTGTTTTTCTTATTTTCCACCTCCTGTTTCATCTTTATATTCCTCCTTTCTTTTCTGAGCTCTTCACTACTCCGGCTTTTCTACCTTTGGTAAGCGTTCTCCTCACGAATTTTCCTTTTTTTTATCTTTCCCAGATGTTTTCTCTTTTGCTTATTACTCTTTTTCTTCTCTCATACATGGATCTCTACGTGGACTACCGCAAGTATATCTCCGAGATGCAGGCTCAAACCGATCTTAAGACGGATGAAGCTGCTGGCGGTGTGGGTGATGGCAGCACAACAATTGTTGAAGATCACATCGTTGTCCTCTCCCCATCCCCAAACCCCATTGAGACTAATAATGTGTACTCAACGGCTCCAGTCCCAGGATCGAAAGATGTTTTTCCCTTCTATCTGAACTCTGCTATGGTGCTTTTCCCTGAAACTCGGAATGATGTCAATGTCCCTTTGCCCAAGCGAGTTCGTTCTGAGGTACGGCTCATCCCTGTTTTCGAGAAAGCCCGCTCCTCTGACTGCGAGAAGAACGGGAGTTCCTCGCGAAGTGAATTGTCTTGTCGTATGAAGTAGTTGAAGCCCGACTGGGACTTCAGCTACATGGACAAGATTCCCATAATGAGAAATCCGGTTGCGACCGCGACTCTACTAATTAGGCACTACCATGAAGCGGGAGCAAAGATTCCTCCCTTGAATCAATTCTCGAAGAAGGGTCATCACAACTTCACCCGATTCGTGGAAACTCTTTGTCGGGTGAGCTTCTTTCCTCTTCCTTTTTGAAAGTGCGTTTGCTTATTCTTATGCCTTCAGTTGATTGTGGCCCAAAACTGTTCCAATGAATGGTACGAGAAGAGACTTCATGACTTCCCCTCTGGTGCGGACTTTGAGCACCGCATCTCCGAACTCACTTCCTAAGTAAATTTTCGTAATAGCAAATTGGTCGCCGAGGCCTAAGAGACTACTTCTAAGATTTCGGACCTTACACAGCGCAACCAAAGACTCGAGGATAGGACTGATGAACTCTCGTCCGAGTTAAGGGAGGCATGTCACGAGCTGACGAGTCGCTTGATTCCTTTTCCGAGCTGAGGGAGAAGTTCGACGATCTTAAGTCATCTCGCGATTCTGATGTCCCTTTGGCTCGCGAGGAAGTTGAGCGTACGATGCATGCGCAATTGAATGACCTTGTGAATAGAGTGAAGAACTACCTTGATGTGAGGGATTATCGTAAGAACCTCGCATTTCCATACACTCATGCTAAGGGGAATCTCACCCTTGTGAAAATGTTGAAGCGGGGTGAACCCGTTGATTTTGATGGGGAAATAAGGATGCACTCCGCGAAATACGCCAAATTCCAGGACAAACTTGGCGCTTGACTTATCTGAGTTTAATGGTTGATTTCTTCTTTTTATTTGTTTTCCTTTGTATTTGTCCGCTTATCCGGACTTTGTACCGTTCTTCATGAATAAAACAGTATTACTATGATGTATTATGTTTTTCCCTTTTGTCGTAGCATGAGGGTTTAGATCCTGAGGATGGTCTTTTTCCTTTTACTGTAGTATGAGGATTCAACAATCGTGGCTTTAGTATGATTCTTAAAGCTCTTTGTCCCTTTTGTCGTAGCATGAGGGTCTGGCTCATGATATGAGGACGATCTCTTTCCTTTTATCGTAGTATGAGGATTTGATCGTAATGAGTAAATTTTATATTTTACTGTAGCATGAGGGTTTGACTCGTTTTGAGAGATGATATCATTCCTTTTACCGTAGTATGAGGATTCAATCATTTGTTGTATCATGTTTTCTTTTTACCGTAGTATGAAGATACGATTTTAAATGAAGATTTCTTTATTTAGTGGATGCGCTTGACTTCGCAAGCTGCCTATATACCCATTTCTAGATCAAGCTGATTCGTAGTTTTGTATTGACAAAAGATGTTTGTCATTTCAGTAGTGATACCTATTTAGATGCACCGCGTTTCATGGACTTCGTTCTAGGATTTTATCCTAACCTTCCAGTCGGTAGACTCTGGGTCTCACCACCTCGGTTATCTTGTAAGCACCTTCCTAGCTGGTACTGAGTTTCTCGGCGTCCTTTTCCCTAGTATTTTGAAACACTCTTCGTAAAACCAAATCTCCTTTGTTGAGAAGTCGCAGTTTTATCTTCGAGTTACAAAGCCAAGTCGTTGTTTAATGATACTCATGAATGTGTAGCTGGGCTTTATCCATACCATGTCTAGAGCTTGGTCAAAAGTTTTGTAGTTGCTTTCGTCGTCTTCGGGGCTGGCTTCCCTTAGAAGACTCGATACTACCATTTTGGCCGTCACAATTGCTTCAACTATGTATACGAGAGAAAACGAGTCTCTTTTGTCGCCCGATGTTGGGTGGTTCTAATCGCCCAAAGGACTTCGGGCAACTCATCCGCCCAATTGCCTATGTAACCTTCTAATATTTTCTTCAGATTATTCAAAATATTCTTGTTTGTTGCTTCGGCCTGTCCATTTCCTTGTGGGTAGTACGGAGTTGAGTTATTGAGGCGAATCTTGTATTTATCGCATAAATCCTTCAGCCTTTTTGAGATGAATTGCGGCCCATTATCCGTCACGATCTCGTATGGGAATTTGTGGCGACAAATTATGTTCCTCTAAATAAAACGTTCAATCGCAAGTGAAGTAACATTTTCGAAGGCCTCTGCTTCTGCCCATTTTAAGAAAGAGTTCATTAAGACCAGTATAAACTTCACTCCTCCAGTTGACGTATGCATCAGGCCAATTACATCCATTGACCACCGCATAAATGGATATGGTGAAGAGACGTTTGCGATGACTTCGGTTGGCCGGTGGATATGTGGGGGCATGTCTTTGATATTTTTTGCACTTCTGTGAATAGGCTTTGCAATCTGCCATCATGGTTGGCAAATAAAGGTGTTGCCTCTTAATCTGATGGAGCATCTTTCTCCCATTTGAGTGGTTTCCACATGCTTTATCGTGGGTTTCATTTATCGTGAGCTTGACCTCTTTTCTATGAATCTCTTTGAGGTAAGCCCCACCGATATTTCGTGTATACAGCTTGCCCCTTAAAATCATAAATCATGCGATGATGACTTTTAACATCCGCTCATCCCATTTGCTTTCTGGTGTTATCCCATTGGATAGATACCTAATTATCGGGATTCTCCAGTGTGGACCATAGTCTTCGTCAGATGATGGTTCTTCTTCTGTGATTTTCATCACTTGTTTCTGAAGACTAATGCTTGGTTGATCAATCCCCTCAACTAGAAACATTCTTTTCACCTCGGAATCCGAAGTCGAGGCCAAGGCAAAAAACAAAGTATTCTCCCCTTTGGGAATCCTTGTTAGTGTAAAATATATAAACTAATATGATAGTTCTTGCACCAACCTTAAGTAAGCGCTCATCCGTTCGTCTTTAGCCTTGTATTATCTATTAAAATGATTCACGATGAGCTGAGGGTCGCAAAATGCATCCACTTTTCGAGCTCCCATTCCATGCGCTAATCGCAATCCGGCAATTAATGCCTCATATTCTGCTTCATTGTTAGAAGCATTGAATTTCAGTATGAAGGACTGTTCGGTCACTTCGTTGTCAGGTGAGACGGGCTGAATTTTGACCCCGTATCTACCTTACGAATAGGCTCCATCCACTTGTAAGGTCCACCTTTTTCTAGGGTCCTTGGTGTCTTCCTCCGGCATGGCTAGTTCTATTATGAAGTCTGCCAGAACTTGGGATTTAATTGTTATCTGAGTGTTGGGGTCGGATTCCACCCATTCGAGATTAACCATCTGAAAACGACTAAGTATGGAGACACCACCTTAGCCGAACCGAGCCAAAGGAAATGAGAGGAAAACTGAGCCAAAGGATAAAAGAAGACAAGCGAGCCAAATGATACATCACCCCCCCATTCCATTCGCCTCGACGGGATTCGCCTTGGCCAGTTCACCTTATGCAGAACGGAACCGAGCCGAGGCAAATCAATACCATATCTTAGACCGAACGAGACAGTGCCGACCTGACTCATTTGGAACCAATGTCATGGGCCGAAGTCAAGTCCTCTTGGGCCAAAGTCAGGATTGATACTGATTGTTATGATAGGAGCCCGAGGCCACCAAGCGACCGAAGTTGTTAAAAACCCTAGGAGAAATCTCGAGTCGGTGGCCGCGCAAAGGTAAAAGGAAATATCACAAATATTTCCCGAGATCCTCGTTTGCAAGACTTGTATAAATACTTAGCATTCTCATTCATAGAAGAGGACCCTCTTTTTCGACCTAGCGAACACTTATCGATATATCACGTATGCAATTGCTTTTCTAAACTGCAATAAAAAACCATCTTTGGATCTCTGCACTTGTGTTTACTTTAAGAATCTTATGTTCCCTCTTAAATCATTCACAAGAATTTGGTTGTTCAAGTTTCGACTCCCATAATTTGGCGCCGTCTGTAGGGACGAGAAACTTTCTTACTCACGAAAAGTCACATGGAATGAGATCTGAAAAGATGTCCGAAGACACACCAAGAACCGGCGATGACGCGAACAACAATGGTGGTAACCCCCGAAGAGTCGATCTCCCCCCCCCCTCGGTGACCACAAAGACCACCTCGGCGCCCGCGTCCAAACTAAAGAATATGCTCACTGTGTGGCTAAAAAAGCAGAGGAGCAAGACAAGCTGAACAAGGATCTGTCGGAGAAGCTCGAGATGTTGACATCAGAGAGCCGAGCCCGAGACCCACACACCAAAAACCCCGATTCGTCGGCAAGTCACTCCAGGGGATCCGCAAGGACATGCGATCTCAACCCAATGGATCTCAACTTCTCAACGCCCCCAGGCACCTCGGCTAATCATTCCAGGGGAATCGCAAGAAGGTTCGGTCTCAACCCGATGCCCCCCAACTTCTCAACACCTCCAGGCGCCTCGGCAAACGCTTCGGAATTCCCAAAGAGACAACCATCTTTGGACTCGTCTAACGAGATGACATATGTGGAGATAAATAAAATCTTAGCCAAGCTGTCTCAGCTGAACCAAAGATCAGAAGCTATCAATGACGGACGAACACAACGAGAAGAAGATGGCTCAGGACTTCACCTCGGCGGAAATAATACAACCAATACGAACATAGAAAATCGTGATCACGGCTTAGGGCAAGTCATACAAGAAGGTCTTGTCTTGGCCCGTGCCTCGCAACAACAATGGAGATCCCCGCCTGTTCCCACAACACCGATGCGGCCCGCCGGAATGTGGGCCCTGAAAGGAAGCAGAACTGGGGGAGAAATTACCGGTTGGGCTCGGCTCGGAAAAATGATTTAAAAATAAGAAAACCCCCTCTTGGTACAGTGAGCGAGACCCGACAATTCAGCAAAAAATACGGGGCGATTTCATATGGCAAAATGGAGTCCTGCTCAGGGATTTCGAGGAGGACGAGGCGAGCTCATGACGAAGTCACACCCACTTTCTCTTCTTCAACACCCCATCTAACAAACCTGACGAAGAAGAAAGATATGCCTTATATCGTCTCTCACTACTATTACTATACCACATACTCTTACTGTGAATCCTACTCAGCCTTTAAACCGACCCTTCACATGCCCGATAGGCACCGACGGGATCAAAACGAGATAAGCCAGGAGAATTTTTAAGAATTCAACCGAGTAGTCCACAATTTTCCCCAAGAGATCACGTTTGCAAGAGCATTTATGGAATACAGGTTTGGACGTTTCTTCGGCGAAAGCAAAGAATCCATCGTGGAAATAGAGAATCTTTTCACATATGCTAGAAACGAAAGACCAGTTCAGATACTCCATAAGATTCGAAACCAAGATCAATTCCTCATCTCCTGCAGCATCCAAGGAATAAAATTCACCAACGTTCTATGCGACTCTGGAGCCTACCTTAGCGTCATCTCCAAATCAACTGCCAAATGCCTCAGTATAAGCACATCGACCTGACCCGAACAAGAATCAAAATGGCAGACCAATGTCGTGCAACACCAAAAGAAATCGCTCGCGACGTGCCTGTAAGAATTGGAGATTGCATAGCTCCAGTCGATTTCTACGTTTTCAAGGCAAAAAAGATCAATCCTACGCCAATAATCCTTGGTTGGTCTTTCCTAGCTACTGCCGGAGCGTCTGGCTACCAACATGACTTTATTTAACAAAACAAAAAAGGGGGGAAAGTGGGTGCGTATACTTGTATACTCTCATCTTTGTAAACGCGATCTGTCGCAGACTCTAAGTCTTTTATCATATGCATACTTATATTCTAATTAATTTCGTCTATTGCAAGCCACAACAACGAACTCACACAATCATTTACGGATTTCAACCACTATATCCTATACGGATTAGGGTTCTATTACAATCCATCACGAATTAAAGCGCGCTATATAAATTAAAGGCGGGTATGTCTAAACCAGAGGAACGAAGGGACATACCTTGACCGAACCGCTCATAATTTTACTATCAAGACGGGTACGTAAGCTGAGTCTACAACGCAAACCCTAAAATCGAAGTAAGATCAAAACCCAATAATCATCCACTTCTCAGCACACTGGTCTTCGACATCTCAATATATAGTACTAAGTGAATCGTTTCAAAGCACATCGCATAGTATGAGATACTAAAACATGTTAAGACATGTTCTTTTTAACTAAGAATAACTCGTAAAAACTCAGACTATATCATGAACCCTGAATTCGGGACGTAAACTTTTCACTTCGTCACGTTATTAACACTTCGTTTTCACTAAAACTCGGCAAAGAGTGAAAACAAGAGAGAGAAAATTCAAAGATCAAATTCAAAAATGGATAAAGTCGTTCATGCATGTGTTCGGAACAAAACAAGAACTAGAACAATCTAAACAAAAAAATCTTAAAAATCCTACATGCAAAAGAAAAAGACGAACTACTCCGCAAAATCCGCCTCGACATTCGCCTTGGTCGTAGGATCCAAAGCATCGAAAGCATTAACTTCGGGTCCAACAGGCTCGGTAACATCGGCACTATCCGTAGTAGACCCCAACATCTTGTCCACAAGAAGATTACCCACAGAATCAGTAGAAACGGGGGAAAATTTCAAGTCGTCACTTAAGGAAATGGCAAGCCTCTCGAACTCTTCGTCTGCGCCGACCAGCTCGGCCCTCCACTCAGTCAGCTTCTGATATTCTCATATTTTACTCATTTTAGCATGCATTTAACTTAGTATTTTGAGTCTCATGCATTTGTTTTCATAGATTTATTTAGTGTTTTGGTCTTAATTAGAGTCTAGCTAGTTTAGATTACGTCATAGTGAGTCTTGCATCATTTGGAGTGTTTTCTAGATACTTAAAGACGTTTTGAAAATGATGAGAGTGATGAAACAAAGGAAAATGCAGAATTCACCCGAGGTGTATGAAAGCTCTGGCCGGAAAAAGGTTTTCAATCGGATTTAACTTCAAAGGTCTGCATAAGAATGATGTACAAATGAGTTAGCTGTCTCATGGAGGTGGTTTTAGGTCATTTAGATAAGTAGTTCAAGAGATATGGTGATTTTACCAAGTACGTATCCGTCTGGCGCGAGACCATCGACCAACGCCGACCATCACTTGGTCGGTACCATTGGGTCGGTATGACAACCGAGACCAATACCGACCATGAGCCTCTCCATACCGACCAACTTCTGCCCAGTATCCAGCCTCGCCCATACTCCATACCGACCAGCATTCGATCGGTATCACTCGGTCGGTACGAACAAAGGCAACGCCGACCAAGCAATACCGACCAAAGCTTGACCGGCATCGTGCACCAGCCCTCTCCATACCAACCAACCTTTTCTCAGTATCACTTGGTCGGTATTGGGACATGGACCAGTACCGACCCAAGCCCTTCTCTATACCGACCAAAGCTCGCCCGGTATCAACCTGAGCACACTCTATACCGACCCACCTTTGGTTGGTATCACCGACCGGTATGAACAAGGACCAATACCGACCCATCAATACCGACCAACATCCGGTCGATATTGACCATTTCGACCCAGATCCGACCAGGTCAATACCCGGTTTGTCCCGGGTTGACCCGGTTTGTCCCGGGTTGACCCGGTTTGTCCCGGGTTGACCCGGTTTGTCTCGGGTTGAACCGGTTCGCCCCCTCTTTCTATAAATACTCTTGAAACCTAATTTTTTTAGTAGGTTTTCTTCTTGTAAGAGTGGGGGCTCGACCCAAACTCTCTCTTTTGAGGGATTTGGATTTTTCTCATACAAGAGCCATTCTCGAGAAGATTTCTTCACTCTATCTTTATATTATGTTTATTTGATTCTTGTTCTTCATTTTTATGTCATTTTATCTTGTGTTCTTCATGTTCTTTGTGTGTTGACCTTTTGTTGGATTTTGGATTATGCTTGATTTAGATGATTTTAATGTTGATTTGTGATGCTTATGTTTTAGATCCTTGCTTTCCTTCCTTATTTAGTGTTCTTAAAGTTAGATTTGTCTTGAGAGAACTTATCTAGAACATAAGGAATTTCACACCCACAAGGTGTTTGATGAAATTCTCCAATTAACTAAATAAGGGATTTACATATCTTAACCCATGAGAATGGATGTCTAAGGTGTATTTTGGTTAATAGAACTTATTATCAATGTTTGTTAATTACTTTTTCACAAATAAGAGTTTGATCTTGATTAAGTAATTAACAAAGGGATTAGTGTCATGAGAATGAATTAATCTTATTCAAGTGTTCTAGACCTAAGGAATAGCATAGATTGTGTGCATTAGCATCATAAATGTAATGATTTTGGTTGCATCTTGTTAGATCATTCATTTAGGTTGATCTCAATGCTAGTTTTGAGTTGACTTCTCAAAAGCTAGAACTTAAGCATTTCATGCCCAAAAGGTGTTTGTGAAAATGCTTGAACCAAACCTTTTATGAGTTTTACATATCATTGCCAATGGAACTTGATGTTTATGGTGTTTAGTGAACTAATTGTAATTTTTTATTAATTCTCATTGATTATCTAATTGCAAACGAGAGTTTATATCAATTAGATAATTAGTGAAGTGATTAGTGCCATGAGAATGGATTAGTCATATTTGTGAATTCCATGTTCTAGGATAGTGTTTAATGCTTCCAAATGAATCATTGTTTGATTGTTAATCATTTCTTTGATAGCTTAATCTATGATCCAACGCTTTTATCTTGTTTTAATTCTTGCATTTTACTTTCTTAGTTTAAAAACATAAAAAACTCAAAAGATTTGCTCTAGATTAAGAAGTTTCATGCATTTCTTGTGCATTAATTTTAACCCTTATGGATTGACACCTCTTATGCTATAATAACAAGCATTAGAAGAATTGATATGAACTTAACAAAAATCCTTTATCAATTTGGCGTCGTTGCCATTGGGGTTTAGTATTGATCATTATGATTTTTATTCTTATTGAGACTAGAGCCTTTTTATTTTATTTTGTTGCTAATCTTTTCTCTTTTCTTGTGCTCTTGATCTCTTAGGTGTACAACTAGGAGCAAAGGAAACATTCATGACGAAGAGAAAAATGAGGAAGCAACTGTCAAGCTAGTGACGTTAAACGCGCCCTTGGGAGAGTCTTGGGAACTCTCCCAAGCCTATCCTTTGTCAAGCTCGAGACACAAACCAAGCATCAATAAGGGTCTCTTGGGTCCAATGGTCGTGATGTTTGTTGAAAGGATGGATTGAGCCACAAAACGTCACACCTCTCTCCACCACTCCCTTTTCTCCACTCAAAAGTATGATCCACACTCCATTTCATTTCATATACCTTCTCGCATATTTTTACTCTCTATTTGACTTTTGTTGCACCGGGACGGTGCAATTCAAGTTTGGGGGAGGGGTTTGTGTCATTTGACCTTGTGTTTTGTTTTCTTATTTTCCTTTTTGCATACTTGAGTCTCATGCATTCACTTATGGCATAGAAAAACATAAAAAAAAATTAAAATTTAAAAAAATTGAAACACAAAAAGAGAACATATAGTTGCATTCTCATGTGTAAGATTGAGTCTAGTTTGCATATAGGTTGCATTGCATATTGCATTGGGAGCAATGTTGTAATTTCCTTGTAGGGTATCATTTTAAGAATTTGGTTTAATGTCATAGTTGTTAGTTGTTTGGTGCGCTTAGATGGAGTTTGAAATCAAGGATGCACCATCTTTTGATCTTGTGATTCATTGATCATGTTTTAGTTGAAGCAAGTTGTGAATTAAGTCCATCCCTATCAACTAGAACCTTAATTTGACTCACAATTATCATGATCATGCATTGAAGAACATACTCATGGCTTACCTTATACATATTTGGGTCTTCTTACTCCTTTTTACCACACTTTTCTGGCCCAAGTAGCCAAATCCCATCATTGGATTGGTTATCCACACCATAAACCCTACCTCCTTTCAAGCCAGTATCAATAGAGAGTGAGGGTGAGGCCTTATTTCCGAGCAAACTTGGCAAAACGTGTTAAGTTTAGGGCGACAAGGATAGGTTTCCATGTAGATCTAGTTCCAACATCAAGGAACTAGTCTAGGATAGGCTAGATAGGGTTGGAAACTTTGGGGTGGTTGGTGAGATCAGTTAAGAAAAAAAAAAGAAAAACGATGGGAAGTGAAATGAAGAGAAAGGTGGTACAAAAAAGAAAGTTGGGAAAAAGAGATGGGGGAATACAATAAATTGAAATGGTTGGTGGCATAAAAGTGAAATAGCTCTAAGTGTGGAAGTTAGCCTCTAGGTATTTGAAATAAAAAAGAAAAGAAACCAAAAATATGGCTAAGGCATCAAAGTGATGAGAAAGGAGGCAAGATGATAAATTCAAAAGAAGAGCTAAAGGAATGGAAATAAAAAACACCATGCCATGTGTTGAATGGAAAAGAGAAAGAGTTCCCCTAAGTGAGAAGAAGATAAAGTGGAGCAAGGAAAAGATGTGGGTTATAAAGGCAAAATTCCTTTGGGAAAAGGATAGTCTAGGGTGATACTTCATGGGCTTAGAAGACTAGGAGTTAAAGACATTTGGGGCATTGGGTAGATGAGAATTTATTCTTGTATGCGCCGGTTGCCTTTTACTTTTAGCATTTTGCTGAAGTTTACTCATTCATAGAGAGATCCCTTGTAATTGGAGCATCCACGCATATGTTGAGATCATCTTTATCTCAAGACCAATTCTCTTGACCAAATGAGTTTGTTTGAATTGCATGAGCATGGTTCACTATATCATTTACAGAATTTCAAAGGGATGGATGCTAAGAATTCTTGTGTAGGTTGAGGCTTGAGCTTGACTCATCTAGGGATAGACATGGCTAACTCTTTTTGAGTAGAACTAGCAACTTGGACGACATTGAGTTTGAATTCTTTTAATGATGCTTGTGGATTTGAGATCCCATTTTCAAACCTCTCTCTCATCTTGTCCTTGTTTGTTTGCTTGTGGACAAGCAAATGAATAAGTTTGGGGGAGTTGATATTCTCATATTTTCCTCATTTTAGCATGCATTTAACTTAGTATTTTGAGTCTCATGCAAGTGTTTTCATAGATTTCTTTAATGTTTTGATCTTAATTAGAGTCTAGCTAGTTTGCATTAGGTCATAGTAAGTCTTGCATCATTTGGAGTGTTTTCTAGCTACTTGGAGACGTTTTGGAGATGATGAGAGTCATGGAGCAAAGGAAAATGCAGAGTTCACCCGAGGTGTCTGAACGATCTGGCCGGCCAAAGGGTTTCCAATCGGATTTAGCTTCAAAGGTCTTCATGACAATGATGTATAAATGAGTTAGATGTCACATGGAGGTGTTTTTAGATCATTTTGATAAGTGGTTCAAGAGATATGGCGATTTTACCAGATACATGTCCGTCTGACGCAAGATCATCGACCAACGCTGACCAGCACTTGGTCGGTACCATTGGCTCGGTATGACAACAAAGACCAATACCGACCAGGAGCCTCTACATACCGACCAACTCTTACCCAGTATCCAGCCTCGCCCATGCTCCATACCGACCAACATTCGATCGGTATCACTTGGTCGGTATGAACAAAGGCAACACCGACCAAGTAATACCAACAAAAGCTTGACCGGCATCGTGCACCAGCCTTCTCCATATCGACCAACCTTTTCTCAGTACCACTTGGTCGGTATTGGGACAGGGACCAGTACCGACCCAAGCACTTCTCCATACCGACCAAAGCTCGCCCGGTATCAACCTCAGCACACTCCATACCGACCCACCTTTGGTCGGTATCACCGACCGGTATAAACAAGGACCAATACCGACCAACATCCGGTCGGTATTGACCACTTCGACCCAGATCCGACTGGGTCAATACTCGGTTTTTTCCGGGTTGACCCAGTTCGCCCCCTCTTTCTATAAATACTTTTGATGAAACCTAATTTTTTAGCAAGTTTTCTTCTTGTAAGAGTGGGGGCTCGACCCAAACTCTCTCTTTTGAGGAATTTGGATTTTTCTTCATACAAATGCCATTCTAAAGAAGATTTCTTCACTGTGTCTTTATATTATGTTTATTTGATTCTTGTTCTTCATTTTTAGGTATTTTTCTCTTGTGTTTTTCATGTTCTTTGTGAGTTGACTTTTTGTTGGATTTTGGATTATGCTTGATTTAGATGATTTTAATGTTGATTTGTGATGCTTAGGTTCTAAATCCTTGCTTTCCTTTCTTATTTAGTGTTCTTAAAGTTAGATTTATCTTGAGAGGCCTTATCTAGAGCATAGGGAATTTTACACCCACAAGGTGTTTGATGAAATTCCCTAAAGAACTAAATAAGGGATTTACATATCTTAACCCATGAGAATGGATGTCTAAGGTGTATTTTGGTTAATAGAACTTGCTATCAATGCTTGTTAATTACTTTTTCACAAATGAGAGTTTGATCTTGATTAAGTGATTAACAAAGAGATTAGTGTCATGAGAATGAATTAATCTTATTCAAGTGTTCTAGACCTAATGAATAGCATAGATTGTGTGCATTAGCATCATAAATGATGAAGATTTTGGTTGCATCTTGTTAGATCCTTCATTTAGGTTGATCTCAATGCTAGTTTTGAGTTGACTTCTCAAAAGCTAGAACTTAAGCATTTCATGCCCGAAATGTGTTTGTGAAAATGCTTGAACCAAACCTTTTATGAGCTTTACATATCCTTGCGAATGGAAGTTGATGTTTAGGGTGTTAAGTGAACTAATTGGAATTATTTATTAATGCGCATTGATTATCTAATTGCAAACGAGAGTTTATATCAATTAGATAATTAGTGAAGTGATTAATGCCATGAGAATGGATTAGTCATATTTGTGAATTCCATGTTTTAGGATAGTGTTTAATGTTTCCAAATGAATCATTGTTTGATTCTTAATCATATTTTTTTATAGTTTAATCCATGATCCAACGTTTTTATCTTGTTTTAATTCTTGCATTTTACTTTCTTAGTTTAAAAATAGAAAAACCCAAGAGATTTCCTATAGATTAAGAAGTTTCATGCATTCCTTGTGCATTAATATTAACCCTTATGGATTGACACCTCTTATGCTACAATGACAAGCATTAGAGGAATTGATATGAACTTAACAAAAATCCTTTATCAATTTGGCGATGTTGCCATAGGGGTTTATAGCATTGATCATTAGGATTTTGAATCTACTTGAGACTAGAGCCTTTTTATTTTATTTTGTTGCTAATCTTTTCCCTTTTCTTGTGATATTTATCTCTCAGGTGTACAACTAGGAGCAAAGGAAACATTCATGAAGGAGTGAAAATGAGGAAGCAACCGTCAAGCTATAGTGACGTTAAACGCGCCCTTGGAAACTCTCCCAAGCCTATCCTTTGTCAAGCTCGAGACACAAAACAAGCATCAATAAGGGTCTCTTGGGTCCAATGGTCGTGATGTTTGTTAAAAGGATGGATTGAGCCACAAAACGTCATATCTCTCTCAACCACTCCCTTTTCTCCACTCAAAGGTATGATCCACACTCCATTTCATTGCATATACCTTCTCGCATATTTTTACTCTCTCTTTGACACTTGTTGCATCAGGATGCTGCAATTCAAGTTTTGGGGAGGGGTTTGTGTCATTTGACCTTGTGTTTTGTTTTCTTATTTTCCTTTTTGCATACTTGAGTCTCATGCATATCATGCATTCACTTATGACATTGAAAAACACACAAAAAATTTAAAAATTTAAAAATTTTGAAACACAAAAAGAGAACATATAGTTGCATTGTATATTGCATTGGGAGGAATGTTGTAATTTCCTTGTAGGGTATCATTTTAAGAGTTTGGTTCAATGTCATAGTTGTTAGTTGTTTGATGCGCTTAGATGGACTTTGAAATCAAGGATGCACCATGTTTTGATCTTGTGATTCATTGATAATGTTTTAGCTGAAGCAAGTTGTGAATTAAGTCCATCCCTATCAACTAGAACCTTACTTTGAGTCACAGTTATCATGATCATGCATTGAAGAACATACTCATGGCTTACCTTATACAAATTTGGGTCTTCTTACTTCTTTTTACCACACTTTGCTGGCCCAAATAGCCAAATCCCATCATTGGATCGCTTCTCCAAACACTAAACCCTACCATCTTTCAAGCCAATATCAATAGAGAGTGATGGTGAGGCCTTATTTTTGAGCAAACTTGGCAAACCGTGTTAAGTTTAGGGCACAAGGATATGTTTTCATGTAGATCTAGTTCTAACATCAAGGAACTAGTCTAGGATAGGCTAGATAGGTTTGGAAACTTTGGGGTGGTTGGTGAGATCGGTTAAGAAAAGAAAAGAAAAACGATGGGAAGTGAAATCAAGAGAAAGGTGGTACAAAAAGAAAAGTTCGGAAAAGGAGATGGGGGAATACAATAAGTTGAAATGGTTGGTGGCGTAAAACTAAAATAGCTCTAAGTGTGGAAGTTAGCCTTTAGGTATTTGAAAAAAAAAAAAAAAAAAAAAAAAAAAAGCGC
>PKML01054979.1:578279-593665 GCA_002933935.1 Eutrema yunnanense
TCTCTCCACATAGTGTAATCCCCACGTCCATCAAACTTCTCAACCTCTACTCTCGCCGAAGACATGATTCAAAGCTTGAGGTAACTCTACAGAACCACAAACCACGAACCAAAGCTCTGATACCACTCTGTTAGGACTCCTAGACCCTAAAGGCGTCGACTTTCCTTAGGAGAAGACCAAACAAACCGAGATCTGTAGCAGTTTCACGAAGAAGATGATGAACAGTAAAAACAGAGAGTAAAACAGAGTATGATGCAGAAGATAAAACAGGAGCACACACAAAACTTTAACGAGTTCACGCCCGTTAATGAGGGTCGCTACGTCTCGCCGAGACTCTCCTCGGAATCCACTAGAACCAGTGTAGTGATTACAACAAGAAGCTACAAGTGATCCGCCTAATACCCTTCACTAGTACTTAGACTCACTCTGTACCACTTCATGTGCTAGAGAAAACTCAGAACAAGCTTATACTTACTGATTTTCTCTCCTCTCACTAAAACGTTCTCTGGTTTCTTAGCTTCCTCTCTCTAAACCATAAGCACCTAATTTATAGTGTAACAAACTAGGGTTTCATGTGCCAACTCCAATCGCCCAAAAGTGCTTCTTCAAACGCTGAAGGTGCAGTCTTGTAGCAGCAACTGATACAACCAAACATGGCTTTCCTCTTTGGGCACAAGCAGACAGAATGTCCTTAAAGCAGAAAAGAAACGCTGCTTGGTTGTTTCTTGCAACTTCCCGTTCCCTTTGCAGTGTGGTCCCAATAAGTAACTTAACCACGGTTTAGTCTACACCAACCTTAGTTAGTCTTTAGCAAGTCTTGTTTGTCTTTCAAATCTGCTTGCTCAACACGTTATCACTCCACAGGTGGCTTGGGGCTTTTTGACGGTGGAGAGAGGTTTAAAGGTGGAGGAGGAAATAGATCGGGAAGTAGGAGCGACGGGCATTGGGACTCGTGCCTGGGAGGATTTTAAACTTGTACGGACATGTACGGACTAAAGAACCTTTTGTATATTTGATTCTTCTTCTTCTTCTTCGATTTCTCTCTGTAAAAAACGATTATGTTCATCCACTTCTAAGAATCTATTCTTCTTCTTGATTCTTTGAAAGATGAATTTTGAATTGTTGTTTTAGGAACATCAATTTCCTGTAACAAACGTATCAGAGCCAGGTTGATTCTACGGAATCCATGGCGGAAACGAGCTGTCAAACCATGCTTAACAAAACCACTGTTGGCGAAGTAGCAGAAAGATTTCAAGCATTGGAAGAAGCGTTGGTTAATCGGAATGATATGTGTGAAGCGATTAGGTTACTCTATGTGAATCAGAAAAACTCATCGACGAGTGACGATGGCGACGTCAACAGATCCTCCCCGATGACATCGACGGATTCGATGGTGGTGATTAAAACATCACCGATTCAAGCTGACGCCTCAGAATCGATTGCAAAGGTGGAGTCGACTGGTTTGATCCATGACGTGGTGTCAAAATCTGAGGACACAGAAACAAATCCTACATGTTGTGATATTCAGGCCTTAGCACTCAATGTATTTGATCTAATCCTTTGTTTCATGTTATTTAATGCCCTGTTTTGTTTGTGTTTGCAGGAAACAAAGTAAAAGAGACGACACAAGGAATTACATGTACCAAAGGCCAAATCCGGCCAAGGTACGTCTTGGAGAGCTTAATCCCAGCTCTCAAGGCTTTCACTAGAAGATCAATATGTGTACAAGATACCAGAGATTGATTTAGAGCCTAAAATTAGAGAATACAGGGAGATTAAGAAGGAAAAAGATGAGCATCCTCTCAAACCCTTTTCTCTTGCTCTACGATCACTTCCTCACTCTGCTTGTCACACATCCTTCTAGATTCTTCTGCGTAACGTGTTTATGCTTGTACAGGTCCAAATCATCAACCTGAGCTCACACCATTCTCACCTAGGCGTAACAAACCTTATCCTCAAGGTTCACTGTACAAAGACGTACCAGAACACAAACGACATCTCCTCTTGCGTTTGATTTACTGAGACTTGCACCTGGGCTATATTTATCTTCATGGGCCTTACCAGAATGTCTTCGGCCAACTGCAGCCCAAAGCTCATTTTCATCTTGTAAATTCTTGCATTTTTTTTGCAGATTCAAGACCTTAAGCATTGTCCGTTTTCCGAGGTAAGTAATCTCTTATGGTTGAGTTATATTACATTGCCGTATTACACTCTGATTCTAGTATGGTGGTTTTTTCCCAAGATTTGTTGGTATTTCTCGGATTCGTGGGAGCAATTCCGGATCAATGGAAGAATTGAGGTTATTGATGTCGAACCCTGACCAGACCAAGCTTCTAGTAGGAAACACATAACTCGTTTAACAACTCAATTCTTGGGAAGGAAGAAAGACTTTTTTTGTCTTGATTGTTTTGATTTTGATTTTGATTTTGATTTTGATTTTTTAATGTATGTAGCAAAGAGGAAAAACTTGGTTTGCTAATTCTTTAAAATCAAGGCTGATTTAGGTGTTTTACCACGTAGTTAATTAATAACTAAAGTGCATACTACTGCAATCATAACAATATGTCAATGTAGTACTTTAAGATCGAGTCCACATAGACCAAGATTACACTACGATTTTCACAAGATGAAATTAAACTAAGATGATAATAAAGTTCGATTTGCAAAGTAACGAAAATAATTAAAAGCGATGTAAATTCAATAAGAGAAAAACGTTAGGTCGAGGGTTTCTTCGCAGGAATCCAGAGATCATGAATCAAACAACTATCCAGGGAACGATTAAACACAAGTTTCAAACTCAAACGTAAATATCTAACCAATCCACTTCCGTGGCATTGATTACTAAATCTAGCAACCTAAAATCCTAACTTCCGTTAAACCTAGAGTTCTAGGCCAGCATTAACAAATAGGTTCAATATGTTCAAGAATCGCCTTAACATCAACTTCCGTTGGCTAAGGATGATTCGCTCGCTTATGTTCTTTCTAGCAACCTACGACACTTCCGTGGTATAGATTAAACCCTAGATCATAGACTAAGTGATCAATTCAGCCCAAGCAATAAACACAACAATAAGCGAAAACCTCAAAAGATAAATCCCTATATGTGTCTAATTCATTGATTCATGGATCCCGTTGAAACCCTAAACCTAACTATGAAACTACTCAGACATGGCAGCAGAGAACAAGCAAGGAGATAGAGAGAAACTAATAATAATAATTAAAGAGAGGAAAGGGTTTATAAATCTTCTCAATAGATGCAGAGATTCTTCTTCAAGCTTACAAAATCAATGGCCAAAAATCTGAGTATAATAGAGAGCAATAAAAAGAGAGATAGCCTAAAAGTGGCTAAAAATAATGTATATATAGGGTTCTCGGCGGATCAGGTCAAAGCAGACAGTTTCCGGAGCAAAATAGGAAAACCAGAAATTTCATTTTCCTTCTCGTCGGTCAGCATCGATCGATGCACATATTGCATCGATCGATGCACATATTGCATCGATCGATGCACTCCTTGCATCGATCGATTCTGGCTATTCGGAGTATGATGCATCGATCGACTTCATTTGTGCATCGATCGATTGTGAACTTTCTAAGCATGTTGCATCGATCGATGCACTCCTTGCATCGATCGATGCACTCCTTGCATCGATCGGTTGTGAACTTTCTGAGCATGTTGCATCGATCGATTGTGCTCTTTTTGTACTGTTCAATGCGTTTTTGCCCACGTAACTCCAATTTCTTCCTTAAACGTCTTTTTACCAGAGATAACTAAATAAAGGACTAAAAGACTCTAAAAACGAACTTTGACTCGATGAAATACTCAAAAGAAACACCAAAACATGTGTTAGAAAACGGTAAAAACCAAGCATATTAATTCCCCCATACTTAGTCTTTTGCTTGTCCTCAAGCAAACATAAGACTAAGCAAGAATAAAAAGTCTGAAAAACACGGAGACTCACATTTCTTTTAGAACTCTGCAATGACCATTACCTTAGTAATCCACGTATTGCCAAACTAGCTCTAGATCGAACCCCCATGTACTTCTCTGCAAGCATCGCAGCCTCCCAGATTCAACTCATTATTTCGCGGAATAATCAAAAACTATCATCGCTTGGTCTCATCAAAGATCATAGTGCCAAGAACCTTCTAGACTCTTTCCCATTCTATATCGTGACGAGACAACAACAAAACCTTCGGTACTTTTTCCCTCCCCCAGACTTATTCTTTTCTCATTTTCTTTCCGTAGGGTCAATGGCAGATGGAACTCGAGTATTGATGGTTTTTGCCACCGAATCCCCGGTTCATTTTAGTGCCACCATATTATTCTAAGGTGTAGGCGAATAGTGGTATCACTGGAAATTTTCCTCAACCTCGCTTTCAACCTTAGTGTGATCATCTCTTTCGAAGTAAAATAATGGGATCGATGAAAATTTTCCTAGCCTTTTACCCGAAAAAAAATCATTTCATCATTTCTGCTTTTTAAATAAGGGAGAGGAGTACCATACTTTCTCACATGTCGTATTGTCAGATACGAATGAGGAGTCAAGCTCTGAAGACACCGATCACGATGATGAGGTAAAAGGAAGAGCTCACAAACTAGCTCAAGCTTTTTGAATTTTTCTGGTAACATGTATGCCTCTGATTAACTGGCCAGCCTTTAGATTTTTCATTAGTCTGATCTAAAACTAGCCCTGCAACAATGGTCACTTAGATGCAAAATCACATAAAAATTCAAAGGTTGTGATTATATTCTCCAACAAGTTTTGACTCAATAAAACAGAATAACTCAAAAGAAAACATCAAAATGACTCAAAAGAAAGAAAACAACGTTAGTAACGACAAGTACCCTCCACAAGACTTACTTCACACCGTCTCGGTGAAAATAAATCAAGAGGAAGGCAAAATAGACTAAAAAAAAATTATAATAAAAGAAAATAAAATTTAAACTAACGATAGAGAATGTTACTGGTGAATCAGTGGTCCTCCGAACTACCGCTCGCAATCTGTTCTAGCGTGCGCCTCCTCCTGGGAAGTCTCGCATCGGGTGGATGTGGACCACTGGATCCAGAAACATCAGACCCGCCAGCAATGTCAGGTTCGGGCTCAAAGTCGTGCATGCCATCAGCTGGCTCATCATCACGATCATCTGCAGTGGCAAGTGCCTTGAAACATGAAGGTATCCTGGGAGTCGGTATCTTAGCAAGTTCTCCTCAAATCCTCTGCAGCATGGCATTGTTCTTCTGCAGTCCCCCACTGACAAATCTCCACTTCTCTTCATCATCTGTATCGAACGGGCAAGGCGTGAGATTGTACTCGCTGCAATCTGGAGGAAGAAGGTATTCGATCTGATCAGTTGTGTCCACTGGGATGCCCTCAGGAAAATCTTCATTTCTGTGAGAAGCAAATGCTATGGGAGATGAGCGAGAAGCTCGAGGGGATGATCCTCTGCGTCTACGCTGAGAACCAGAAGGATGAGGTACTAGCTTGTGCTCTGGTGGCATCCAATCGATGTTCGCTGCATCATCCAGTGTGGTCAAGTCTTGATCTTGCAGCTGGAAATACAAGATCTCTCCGTCCGAGTTCTAAAATTAGTAGACGAGCGTCGGGTTGAGGATATGACAGTTCTGGAAGTACTTCTCATGCATGCAAGCTATTCCGTCGCCAGAAGACTGTCACTGTATCTTGAAGTGATCGAAAATGGGTGTAAGGAGGCTTCCGAGGTACTCTTTCTTGCCCTTCCCGGAAAGGCCTTGGGTTTTCTTCCCTACCAAAAATTGAGCAAGAATGGCTCCAAGGTTGACACAGTGAGATCTAGGGAAGGAATGTGTGAGCTGATGACCTATCTCGGGTGCAATCTCGTAGTAAAGCATGATGAGCTCATCAGTACCCATAGCTCCAGCTTCGTCTCTAGCAAAGAGCATGTGGCTAAGCATCTTCGCAAACACCCTGAGTGCGGGGTTGCGAATGCTCGACTGCTTGGAATAAGCACCATCGTATTCTCCACTGACTATCTTCCTCCAAAAGCTCTTGCGTTGGGAAATTCAGCAAAAGAAGTCTCCTCGTGGCTCGCCTCGAAACCGTAGAGAGTGCAGAGATCTGAGATCTGGTGTCTGGTGGAGGATACCATAAGCAAAGAACAAGAGTGTCCTTTCACTAGCGACGAGTTCCCTCGGATTGTCATATCGTAGCTCAACGGACGCCAAGAACTAGCGAGTGAGATCAACATCGAAATATTGGCCGAGAGTGGCTAACCGTCCCAAACCAACACGTGCAATCAAGGTGTCAATGTCCTGTCGGATTCCCATCCGAACCAATGCGCATGAACTCTCAAAATGCATGGGACACACCTCCACGGTCAACAACCCATTATAGGACACGCTCTCATACTTTCTCTATTTGTTGGACAGTGCTCGTTTTTGTATACACGATCCGTCTGTATCTCCTTCTTGGACATGTTCGGAACCGGAAAAGCTAGTCCAGTAGGTCGAGGCCAAGGTGCCTTATTTTCAACCTCATGTGCTTTTCCCTTGCCCTTGTCTTTGTTATGCTGGTTAATCTTTGACATTGTCCTGGAAAACAAAATTTTGCAAAGTGAGTTCCAAGTTCAATAATCAGCACGCAATCATATCCAGAAGTTCTGTTGCGATAGCAAACAGCGACATATCATAATTGATTAGTCGCAACTGTTCATATCAATAATTCACTTCCATGGTACGCGATGCGTGTGAAAATTACCAACGGATATATGCCCAAAAATTTGCAAAATCAAGGAAAGTGGGAATTCATGCAGATACACGGTTAAAGACAAGCTCAAACCCGCAATAAATACAAGCTCAAACCCGCAATAAAGACATCGAAATTTCACATGAGCGTGGGTAATACCCGAAATTTTCCCAAATACATAAACCCTAGAAATTTAAAAAATTTCAAAATCTTATCAGTCAAAACAGTAAGGTGGTCGAATTCATTCTCCAACAGCCTAGTAAGGTCTAAGAGCACAAGATATCGACTCAAGGATTCACGAATCAAAGCAACAAACCTTATGAGATTTCTCCTGGTTTTTACCCTGTTTAAGCCATGATATAAGTCCGTTTTATAGAGACTTTCTACTATTTGGTAGTGTTTTAGAGTATTTTACAAGTTTTAGCACGTTTGGAGCATAATTGGAGCTTTCTGGAGCATTTTGGAACGAAGCATACGTTCGTGTAGCTGAGTACCCGATTTGAAGCATCAGTGTCGATCGATACTGCCTAGTATCGGTCGATACTCACCGAAGCAGACACGACCCGCGACTTTAATGAAGAGTTGAAGAATTGCAAAATGACCAAGAAGACTTTATTATTTACAAGAAGCCCCAAAACGTGATTTAGGTTATTTAATAGGATTTTACAGCCACTTTGATGGCTATGCTTTATTTTACTTACGTTTTGTGAGAGAGCTTTTGAAGGGAGACAAGTCTGAAACTCTGTTCGTCCGAGAGAAGATTTCGAACCCTCTTGTTAGTCTTTCTATTTTATTTGATGATTTATTCAAACATGTTTATTGCTTTAATTTCCATGTTTGCGTAGATCTCTTGTTAGGTTTAGGGTTCTCATAAGGGTTTTCTCTGAATGCTAGATTGATTAGTTATTAGGATTCACCATCTGAATTAGTTCTTCACCATAGGTTGTTTGCAAAGCTAATTCTAGATTGATCACCTAGAACTTAGATCTTAGGATAATTGATTAGGCGCGAGAGTGTGATTAATTACCTGATAGAACCTAAGGTGAGCAAAATAACTATTCGCAAAGACATTTGGTTTAGCTGTTTTGTGAACAAATCAAACCTGATTTAAAAAGCTGATTTAGACTTTAGGATTTGCAAAGAGATTTGGAATTACTACGATTTAGATTTAGATAGTTTTCGCAACGAGAATTGGTTAGCTATATCTTAGTGATTTGAGTTCAAGAGCCGCGCTAAATCTGAATCCTGACTAGTTAGTTTATCTTCATTCATTGAAGTCCTGAGAAATACCCTGAACCTATCTTTCTCCAATCGAATTTACAACCGTTTTAATTTACGTTCTGTTTTCAATATCATTGATTGCTTAGCTTAATTCTCATATATATATAATCTATTGTGTGTCTCTGTGAGTCCTTGTGTTCGACCCCTACTTTACTGCAACTACTGCTTATTACTTTTAGGGTATTAATTTGAGCATATCAAATTTGGCGCCGTTGCCGGGGACTCAATTCGCCATTAGATTTTAGTCTGAGAAGTTCGACTAAGCTCGTCGGTATCGGTCGATACTCGCCGTTCTCTTTTTGTTGATATCGAACGACACCACTCAGTGTCGGTCGATACTCAACGTGTTTTTTTTGGTTACTTACGTGCCTTACCTAGTGTGTTTCAGGTGTGAATTTGGGACGTGCAAACATGAAAGCAAAGAAGCCAGCAGAGATGAACAATACAATGATTCTGATTCAAGATGCTGCTGGAGCTTTGAGAGACCAAGAGGGTCGATTGTGCAATGAGAGAGGGCAACGACTTGATGAAGCTGGAAATATCATTGTCCCTGCAATTGCTGTGAATGCAGGGAACGCTGTGATTAATCGCGGTATGACGATTGGTGAGTACAACAGGCCTGATCAGTTCTATGCCAATCGATCAGCGATTCGCCCTCCTACTTTTCAGAGGGATGACTTTGAGCTGAAACCTGCATACTTCACTCTTGTGGGTCAGCATCTTTTTCATGGTCTTTCTCATGAACATCCTATGGATCACATTGAGAGGTTTGAGGATTTGGTTACAAGCATCAAGTGCAATGGAGTGTCCTATGATTACTCTCTTGGTGGAGATGCAACTTACTGGCTGAAGCAGTTACCTACTGGGTCGCTGAATACCTGGGAAGATACGAAGAAAGCCTTCATGAACAACTTTTTCGATGATGCGAGATCCGAGGAGCTCAGGAACAAGATCTCTCAGTTTTCTCAAGGACCAACAGAAGCAGTCAAAGCTGCTTGGATTCGTTTCAAGTCATATCAGAGAGATTGTCCGCACCATGAGTTCACTCAGGTTTAGTTGTTGGGTACTTTCTTCGGAGGGATTGATTGGAGGTATCAGATGGCTCTAGATGCTGCGAGCAATGGAAATTTCTACACGAGGTATCCTGACGATGCCTATGTACTTATTGAGAACTTGGTTTCTATCAATAGTACCAAGAATGCAGACATGGAACGCAAGAAGCAAGTTGGTAACTTGGATTACAGTCAGATTGCTGAGGTGAATGCTAAGTTAGATTCAATGTACAATTTTTTGATGGGCAAGCAGCAGAAGGCTGTTCGTTTTGCTGAAAAGGATGGAGTTGAATTTGTTAACCACATTGATGGAGTTGGATTTCAAGATCAAAGGTATCAATGCCCACCCACACCACTCAGAATTTCTGAGAGTAAGATTGAGGCTATGCTTGAACAGCTGGTTCAAGGACAGCAGAAGATGACAGTGAATTTTAACGGGAGGTTGGATGCCATGTACACTGATCTGAATGGAAAAATCGAAACTCTCATTATTCATCAGAAGATTCTGGATACTCAGGTAGCCCAGAATGCAACAACTGTCAAGGGACTGATGGATCATTCACAGAACGAAGACGTCACTGCTATCCCCTCGCGGAGTGGAAGTGAGGTACACCCATGAGTGCAGAGGAGCTCAACTGCAAAGATTTTGGTCAATCTTCCCAAGGATGACGAAGAGATTTCGGAATCACCTCTGTGTCGACCGATACCCTCTTGTATCGATCGACACCCGTCCAAGAATCTGTCAAGGATGTCTCGAAGGAGCAAGCATCGATCGACACCCTCCCATATACTGCAAAGGAGCCGCGTATGAGTGTTGACAGACTTCACATGCCCAAGAAGTTGAATCTTATTCCTCAACACCTCCGAGCCCCCATCACTCCAAAGCAGCTGCGTGGCTTTGAGAAGATGGTACGAAGGATACCCCACTCGTTCACTTTTGAAGAAGCTCTAGAGGGCTGGGCTCTGCTAAGTCACTTCAAAGATTGCAGAGAAACTCTGGAAGAAATTAAGGCTCTCTTCATCAAGGCAAGAAGCAAGTCACTACCGCTGAGGCAATTGACCAAGAGGGAAGACCCATGAATATTCTCCGTTCCATGCTCCATCTCTGGAGTTGAATTCAAAGAGTCTCTCGTTGACTCAGGGGCTAGCGTCAATGTCATGTCAAGGGCAATTGCAGAGAGATTGGGAGCTGATATTCGATCTCCCAAGTCATCTATCACATTCGCGAACAGTTCCACCTCACTTCCATATGGAACAATCCCTGATTTGCTGGTTAACGTAGGAGATTGCCTGGTTCCTACTGATTTTCAGGTTGTGGAGAGGAGCGTACAATCTCGTACGCAGTTGATTCTTGGAAGACCATGCATGGCTACGGTTGGTGCCATTATGGACACACCCAGCAAGCACATCTCGTTTTCATACATTGACAAGGAGGTGTACTACAAAGCCATCCCTAGAGGAACTCCCACACATATCTCTTGCATCACCGTTGTTCCAGGAGAGACGTTGGTAATTGATCTTTTGGAAGAGCCTCCTGACGAGCCAACTTTCACAGACGTTCTAGATAGTCCTTCTGTCATCACCAAGAAAGACGTCAACACAGCTAAGGCAAAAAAGAAGGTGAAGATCAAAGAAGTAAAATGTGCTCCTTCTATGACTTTAATCCCTCAGAAGTGTGATGGGGATTCGATTGAATACAATGTGAAATGCAAAGGAACCTCAAAACCATTCTCTAAGGCTAGAGTCATTCTTACTCCGGAGCTGAAAGAGAAAGGAAAAGAGGTTATAGAGAGCATGTTGAGCAAAACTCTGAGTCTGCAAGTATCTAGCTGTGGAACTAGCATGGGAGTAAGCTCTCAACCTCGCTCTGACTGATCACCTGAACCAGAGTCAAGCTACTGACTTAAAACAAGCGCTTTGTGGGAGGCAACCCACTGGTAAGTCTGTATATAAGTCTTTTGTTTTTGTTTTTGTTTTTGGTTTTATGTTTTGTGTCTTGTGTTTCGCATGAATCAGTTATAGAGGATCGGTATCGATCGACACCACCTGGTATCGATCGACACCACATGCATCAATGACGATGAGAAGAAGTTTATGTGTCGGCCTAAGCCTGGTATCGCTCGATACCAGTGATGTGTGTCGATCGACACCCCTACCCCAATTCGGTAACTTCTCTGATTTTCACGTTTCAACTCGACTGTTATGTTTCTTTTACTGACTCTAGACTAGATAACACTGGGGACAATGTTGTTCAACTCTGGGGGAGGTAGTCGCTGACATTGTTTTTGTTTTTCTTAGAGTCAATCGTTTTTGAGTCATTCGTTATTTTATTGAGTCAAAACTTTGTTGGAGACTGTGATCTTTTTCTTGAATCTATTGATTTGACCTTGCTTCTAAGTGACCATTGTTACAGAATCAGTTCTAGATCGACTAATGAAAAATCCAAAGGCTGACCGGTTGACTAGAAGACACTCATGTTTCCAGCAAAGTTCTTTAAAGCCTGAGCCAAATTTTTGCACTTCATCGATGTGGTTGGTATCCATAAAGTTTGATTCATCATTCGTATCTGACAAAGGAACCCATGTGTTTGAATGAATGGTATTTCTCTCCCTGTTACAAGTTAATTAATAAGATGCATGAAAAGATGAAATGATTTTTTTCTGAGTAGAGGGTTAGAAAAATTTCCAACTTGGTGAGGAATGATCACACAAAAAATTGGAAGCGAGGCTAGGATTTTCCTATGATGCCATTATTCGCCTACGCCTTTGATACGTTGAGAGTGAAGAACCAGGGATTCGGTGGCTAACACCATCAATACTCGCGCCTCATACCTTGATGTGTATATGCAAAGCTAAAAACAAAATAGAAAACATAATAAGAAATAAGTCTGGGGAGATAAATAATACCATAAATTGTGAAAAGGGTGGTTCTTTGTCACGATATTGTATGGAAAAGAATCTAGAAGATTCTTGGTATTAATCACAGCGATGAAACTGGCGAGGATGACTTGATTGAACAATGCTGTGAAATAATGTGTGTAGTCTGGAAAGCTGCGAATGTCTACGGAGAAGTACATGGTGGTTAGATCAAAAGCTGGTTAGGTGATATGTGGAGCACTAAGGAAAAGGGTCATCGCAACGTTTCATGAACAGGTGAGTCTCTATGTTTTCAAACCTCTTTCTCTGGTTTAGTCTTCTATTTGCTTGAGGGCAAGCAAAGGCTAAGTCTGGGGGAGTTGATATATCATAGTTTTTACCCTGTTTAAGCCATGATATAAGTCCGTTTTATAGAGTCTTTCTACTATTTGGTAGTGTTTTAGAGTATTTTACAGGTTTTAGCACGTTTGGAGCATAATTGAAGATATTGGAGCTTTATGGAGCATTTTGGAGCGAAGCATACGTTCGTGTAGATGAGTACCCGATTTGAAGCATCAGTGTCGATCGATACTGCCTAGTATCGGTCGATACTCACCGAAGCAGACACGACCCGCGACTTTAATGAAGAGTTGAAGAATTGCAAAATGACCCAGAAGAATTTATTATTTACAAGAAGCCCCAAAACGTGATTTAGGTTATTTAATAGGATTTTACAGCCACTTTGATGGCTATGCTTTATTTTACTTACGTTTTGTGAGAGAGCTTTTGAAGGGAGACATGTCTGAAACTCTGTTCGTTCGAGAGAAAATTTTGAACCCTCTTATTACTCTTTCTATTTTATTTGATGATTTATTCAAACATGTTTATTGCTTCCATTTCCATGTCTGCGTAGATCTCTTGTTAGGTTTAGGGTTCTCATAAGGATTTTCTCTGAATGCTAGATTGATTAGTTATTAGGATTCACCATCTGAATTAGTTCTTCACCATAGGTTGTTTGCAAAGCTAATTCTAGATTGATCACCTAGAACTTAAATCTTAGGATAATTGATTAGGCGCGAGAGTGTGATTAATTACCTGATAGAACCTAGGTGAGCAAAATAACTATTCGCAAAGAGATTTGGTTTAGTTGTTTTGTGAACAAATCAAACCTGATTTAAAAAGCTGATTTAGATTTTAGGATTCGCAAAGAGATTTGGAATTCCTAGGATTTAGATTTAGATAGTTTTCGCAACGAGAGTTGGTTAGCTATATCTTAGTGATTTGAGTTCAAAAACCGCGCTACATCTGAATCCTGACTAGTTAGTTTATCTGCATTCATTGAATTCCTGAGAAATACCCTGAACCTATCTGTCTCCAATCGAATTTACAATCGTTTTAATTTACGTTCTGTTTTCAATATCATTGATTTCTTAGCTTAATTCTCATCTATATAATCTATTGTGTGTCTCTGTGAGTCCTTGTGTTCGACCCCTACTTTACTGCAACTACTGCTTAGTACTTTTAGGGTATTAATTTGAGCATATCAATTCTAAACCCGTGCGTCCGCACAAGATTTTGTTTTTTTAAAACAAATTTGTAATATAATTTGTGTTTATTTTTGTCTTTAGATATATTTTTTGTATATTTAACTTTTTCATATGAAAAACATAGTTATTTTGGTCTTTAGATATTTTTTTTCTAATCCGCCCTAGAACGGGAGTTCTATATGAAAAGTAACTAGAGTTTATTATGTTGACATAATATTTTTCTAATCCGCCCTAGAACGGGGATAACTTTTATATTTTGTTTTCTGATGTTTAATTTTATTTTCTCGCCAAAATGTATTTGTGGATGTAAGAGTTTGAGATGTGTTAACAATTTTATTTTTGGTATAAAATATATTATATAGTTTTCTAAAATTTTAATCCACAATGAGGGCATACGACAATTTTTTATTTATTTTTGTTTGTAAATGTTGATGAAATCTAATAAAATCTACAATAAATTCTAAATTTATGATTATCTTTCAATGCAAATTGTTAATTTTGTAATATAATTTGTGTTTATTTTTGTCTTTATATAGAATTTTTTGTATATTTAATTTTCATATGAGACACATAATTATTTTGGTTTTTAGATATAATTTTCTTTTCTAATCCTCCTTAGAACGGGCCGGGAGTTCAATATGGAAAGTAACGAGAGTTCATTATGTTGACATAATCTTTTTGTAAGATGTAATTTATTATAGGGAGAATCTCAAAAATACAACTTTGGAGACAACGCTATTCAAAACTACCATTAGAGGCTACATATTTTCATAAATACAACTATCTAATAATAATGAAAAAGACAAAATTACCCAGATGTATCACTGAGGAGAAAAGTCCCAGATTTTTGTGAACTCATGAAACCACCGCCAAAGGATCTGGAGATCCCAGAGATTACGACGGAGGAAGTAGCGGTGGCGGATGGATTTCTGTTTGGATGTCCGACGAGGTATGGATGTATGGTTGCGTTGATGAAGGCTCGATCGATTTACTCATCGTCTTCCTCAGCGATGATCTCTCACAGTTCTACTTTTGTGTCTCATTTCAATGTCACCTCTCGCCGTTCGAGCGCTAATTTTGGTTCTCTCTCTAAACCTTCGCTTAATTTGGCTAAACCCGTGACTGGGTTACTTGCTCCTTCCACTGCATCGGCGTCTCGACCTGCATTCCCCATCGCTCCAAAATTCGCAGAATCAGTCGTTGAGGTTGAACCGAAGACTACTGATTATGGTGATGATCAGGTATGCACATCTCTACCTTTATTCTATTTCTCCTCAATTGTATTCCATGGATGTGAAAGTCAATATGTGGAATTTTGTAAGAATCCCTAAAATGAGATGATAAAACAATTCTACTTTTCTCATGTTATATCTTGAGACCTCGAACTCGAAATCTTATCCTATATTCAAAATCAAACTCTGAGATAAACTTCATTTCATGTATTGAAACTAGAGTTGACTAGCGAATGAAGAGTTCTCAATAGGAGATTTTTAGGTTTCGTTCATGATTAGTGGATTGTCGATCTTAATATCTTTCATCGGTGCTTTGAATATTAGGATTTTCAATTTAAGAGAACTAGTTATATTAAACTGAATTTGACTTTTTCAACATTCCGGTGCTCATTTTTTTTTATTACACTCTTTACTGTTATTATTTTCTCTTATGGCTTTCAAAATCTTGTAAAAAAGAAGATGATTGGTTTCTACACTTCTTATACAATAGAAACTTGACTTTCCGAACTTGATGTTGATATTGTTCATAATGTGTATGGGTTTAAAGATAGATAGCCCGTACTTAAAGATATATGTTGCAGGGCTTATATGGTCCTTCTGTGAATCTGCAGAGAATTTGTTGCTGAGAGTGGAACACATGAAGAGATAACCACTTCAGTAGAGAATTTCTTTGCTAGTCTTCCTAGTAAAATCAAG
>PKML01054979.1:628079-648383 GCA_002933935.1 Eutrema yunnanense
AAAACTCGCGGGTCTGTCTTGCTGCTATGGGTATCGATCGACACCAGGGGGTATCGATCGATACTGGCCGTGAAAACAGGTATTCAGCAACACGATCTTTAGCTCTGCTCCAAACTGCTCTAGAAAGCTTCAATACTTCCAATAATCCTCCAAACGTGCTATGACCTGTGAAAGACTCTAAAACTCTACAAAACACTAGAAAAGACTCTATAAAAAGACTTATATCATGGCCTAAACAAGGTAAAAACCATGATATATCATTTAGTAATCCTGATTCAATGATTTGCTTGCGCCGTTCACAAACCTGCGAAATTATTGGAAGTTTCATGTTTATATACAAGAGTGCATCTCAAGGTATCAAGCCCTAATAGAAGTAGTTCTCTCACCTGTTGGAGACCCTTTGGAGAGGGTGGGCATCAAAAAGCTCTTCTGATAAACGAGTCATCTCTCCGTTCTCTTCGAATTCTAAATTATGGATTCCTTGTGCATGCCTCACCTTTATCCGTTTCAGGTCCAACACACAATATTAGAATAAAGTTTTACCCTTTACCTTTACGTACTATCTCAAAATCAAGCTAATAACTTGTTTGTAACGATGCGAAAGTTCCACCCTTTAACCAAGTTGTTGGTGGTCGGGTGGTTCCCTTCCTGCGGTGAGTGTCGGCCCTGTTGGACTAGGCCAGGGATCGATTCTCCGCGGGAGCGGAATTACCAGGACAAGCACTTGGCCAAGTGGGGCATTATAAGTGGGCTATGTCACTCCCACCCGGGAGATTAGTCTGGGCTTTTGGGTTTAGGATTATTCCCGGGGGCCGAAAGGCATCAAAAAAAAAAAAAAAAAAAAAAAAAAAAGAAAGTTCCACCTTTTATCAATACGTGAAATTTCGGAATTCTGACTTGTTGATGGTATATATATAGAGTTCTAAATTTTAATCTTTCATCTTTGATGGTCACAAGTACTTTAGCATTCCAACGCAGAACCCATAGATTTCAGTAATTTGGACGGAGTAATATATATGATCGGCTGATATATATTACTCTGTCCAAATTACTGAAATCTATGGGGTTTTTTTTTTTAATATACCCTATCGGATGATATGGTCAGTTCGGTAGGAACGCACCGAAATGATACAGTGTGGATTACTCTCATGTTCAACGGACACCATGAGCTCCGAGCTGGGTTCGGGTCGAACGGGCCATGAGATCTATGAGGATTCAAGCGGGCCACCACATTGTCTGTCTCGAGTTTGGAATGCCTTCCGACTAATGTCAGGGGTAACCAGATTTTCCGACTAATGTCAAGGGTAGCCAGATCGCATGTTACTGGACTACCAGATAAATTGATTGGGCATTTGGCCCAAACCCAAATTTTCTAAATAATTATAATTTTTGTTTCCAGAGTGGAACGAACCCAGGAAAAATGAGATGACATCCACTCATGTCGACCAACTACTGGACCACAACAACTTGGGCTATATGATCGCTCTTTAAAACTATTTGAATGCTTTTTATATGACTGGTGCATGGATTCGGATTCCAGACGAAGTTACATACCTTTCTTTAAGAAGTTTATCTATATATAAGCCAACTGATGGATGATGCCAATCGAGGTATATGCTATCTTTTAAGTTGTAGGTTTTGATTGTTTGTTTGCGTTTGCGTATATGTTTATCGTTAATTAGCGTGTATTAAACATAAATGTTAAACGCGAACGAAAAGAGAACTTTCTGTTCAGTTTGCATTTTGTAAAAATATTTTATTTAAACAAATTGTTTTACATTTTAAAAACATGATTTTTTAAATATTATTTTCTCATGTAGTAAACGCAAAACCAAAAATTATGTTTGGAACAATTGAAACAAAAGGCCCTCAAAGAAAAAGCCACGTCAAAATTGTATCTATAATTTTTAAAAAGTTACGTCTCCGAAAGTAAGCTAACCCTAATTAAGAGGCTAAAGGTAAACAATTGCAAACATTTTTCATAAGAAGGAGATTGAAATAAATAAATGTAAGACTAACCAAATGAAGGGTTTTGAAATTAGGCGAAGAGAAACGCAGCCTCTGAACTCCACATAAATCCATTGTATATGTTATTGGGATTAGGTAGAGATTAATGGGCAATGGGCCTTAATCTCTAGGGAGTGTGTGAAGATTGTCCCACATCGGAAGTGGGAAGGGATATTGACTAATATATAAGGGACTTGGGCCAATCCATTTATTGCCAATTGGTTTTGAGTTGGAAGCCTAGGAAACTTAACATGGTATCAGAGCCCGAACACACACTGCCCGTAATCCGGCCCAGAAAAAGGCCCAACCGCCCCGACCCGAGGATTGATGGTCTGTCGAGATTAATGGATAGAAGAGCCATTATCTCGAGGGGAGGTATTGGGATTAGGTAGAGATTAATGGGCCATGGGCCTTAATCTCTAGGGAGTGTGTGAAGATTGTCCCACATCGAAAGTGGGAAGGGACATTGACTAATATATAAGGGACTTGGGCCAATCCACTCATTGCCAATTGATTTTGAGTTGGAAGCCCAGGAAACTTAACATATGTCACCTCTCTCGACGACCTCTTTGCCCAATAATTTACATAATCAATATTCGTGGTTCTTGCTTCTTGCTTCTTGCTTCTTCTTCCTTAAATGTTCATATTATATTATATATATATTCGCTCAGAGAGGTTTCCGAATGGCTTCCATGAAGGTGAGTGGAAGGAAGGTGAGAGGTTTCCATATGATAATATGGGCTAACAGAGAAAAAGCAAGAACCACGAATATTGAATGCCTCTGAAAAATATTGAAAGCGTAGGTCCAACGTCAACGCTTGATGCCGTGTTTATTGGGTGGGTTGGTCTGGCAAACTTATACCGTTTNAACACACACTGCCTGTAATCCGGCCCAGAAAAAGGCCCAACCGCCCCGACCCGAGGATTGATGGTCTGTCGAGATTAATGGCTAGAAGAGCCATTATCTCGAGGGGAGGTATTGAGATTATGTAGAGATTAATGAGCCATGAGTCTTAATCTCTAGGGAATGTGTGAAGATTGTCCCACATCGGAAATGGGAAGGGACATTGACTAATATATAAGGGACTTGGGCCAATCCACTCATTGCCAATTGGTTTTGAGTAGGAAGCCCAGGAAACTTAACATATGTCACCTCTCTCGACGACCTCTTTACCCAATAATTTACATAATCAATATTCGTGGTTCTTGCTTCTTGCTTCTTCTTCCTTAAATGTTCATATTATAGCATATATATATTCGCTCAGAGAGGTTTCCGAATGGCTTCCATGAAGGTGAGTGGAAGGAAGGTGAGAGGTTTCCATATTATAATATGGGCTAACAGAGAAAAAGCAAGAACCACGAATATTGAATGCCTCTGAAAAATATTGAAAGCGTAGGTCCAACGTCAACGCTTGATGCCGTGTTTATTGGGTGGGTTGGTCTGGCAAACTTATACCGTTTGTTTGTATCCCCAATTTTTAGTATTTTATATTTAAAGAAAATGTTGGGAATCATTAAACTTTCATCCAAACGGTTATATATTATCATTTATCTAAAACAATGCTCGGCTGATTTTATCTACCAACAAATTATTAGTTTAGTAATCCTATAGAGTAGTTAGTATTTCAAACATTAATATATTTTTTTTAGTAATGCGATGTGGTTTCATAAAAACTTAAAATGGAACTTATGTGAAATATTTTTTTTAAGTTCATCTGGTATTGTTTTCGTGTTACTACAATAGCACATATTAATGTTAGATAAATTAATATAAAAATATACTGCTAGCTAGATTTGAGAAACTATCTTCACTTTTCTTCTCTCAAAATGATTTGCAATAATTAATTTACCTTTTCGCTTACAAGTTGCAAACTACTTTCGAAAACCGTATTCTACACTCCATTCATGACAATATCTAATAGGTCTTTAATTATGTTTTATTCTTCAATAAATTAAATATCATATCATATCATATGATAGTTTTATTTCACTTAATTATTTAATACAATTCCGAAAAATGAAGACCACCTAATTAAGTAGATAAGCCAGGGTTTCACACAAATAGAAGAAGCTCAAACTTAACAAAATTGAGCTTCAAGAATAAAATAATAAAATCAAATAATAAGTAATTTCTTCAATGTTGGCTCTTTAAATAAAGACTCGGTCAACTCTTTGAAACTTCCTCCGTGAAATCAATTCTCCGTGGAAGAGCTCAGCCTGAAAAGTACAAATATAACAACACTAGCTATAATGAAATGTCAAGAAATGGTTAATTATAATTAAGGTTAATTAATTAAGATCATACTAACCCTTCGTCTACAATCACGACAGTACGAATTTCGCAATTAGCAAACCTGTAAGATAACATATAACACACATATATATCATTGATCGAATTATACAAAGAATTAACAAGTTGGTCCATATTTCAAAAGATAACAAAATTGTATAACCTCTTGCAAAGTTCATGTCTAATTGACTCGTCACAGTCGTTTGCGAACACATACAACATATGCTGCAAAACTATGCCATGGCTAACAACTGCGACCTCCTTCTCTGGTCTCTTCCATAACCTAATTATAGACAATTCATCAATTCTCTGACAACATATGCTTATTAATGTTATTTATACTTCACGACGTTAAGATTCAAATGGGTTACCATTTCATGAACTCTAACCCTCTCGCCAAAATCTCTTCTTCGGATTCTCGAACATCGGGTCTCCATAGGTTGTCCTCTTCACTTTCATTCTATAATATGATCCATATCTTAGATAAATCACCATGTGTAATATATGTTGAGAAAGCTTTATCTATGTTAAAGATTTCCATGCCAAGAATATGATTTATAAATGAAGGAAAAGTAAAAGAAGATATTTGCCTGAGAGAAATCAATGGTGGAGAAAAGAGTTTGATACTCGCTCACGTTTCTTCTCATATCAGGGGGACGAACTCCCTGCGTGCACATATATATATATATATATATCCATATTATTTATTTTAAATTTGCGATATTTCGTAAACATGAGTTTGTTTTAATCGATGATGAATATATGAGACATTGCTCCATGTATGAATCATACATTACGGTCTCGAGCAACCTCAAGTGCCAAGATGGTAGGGCTGCTTGTCATATTTGGTTGTTTATCTTCATTTCCAAAAACTCCAACCGCGGTTTGCATAGCTCTATATATAAACCGAAAACTTAATCAGTCCAAGTCACTATAGAACAAAACAAAACAAAATAATATACAAATAGAGTAATCAGCTTTAAAGTCTTCATTGCTTCTATGCAAATATGTATTACCTCAACAAGGGAGAAGTTACAACTAGCTCAACTCTCTTTAGTAGCCCGCTTGAAACAACGCGTTCGCGGAGGTTTTCAACCTTTAGAGAAGCATTAAACGATAAGAACAATATAATATAATAGCAATAAGTGTTAATTAGGACTTATATCTAAAGCAAAAAAAAATAAAAGACATATACTATTTATAATGATTTATTCTCGGCGTGAGAGTTGTGTCCACTTTCAGTGATTGTGAATTTTACCAAAATTTAAAAATTGAAAGTTACAACTTTTTTCTCGCTCTACTACAAAATGAAAATGGCAAAAGCAAATTAAATAAGGAGACAAACTAGCTAGCATATGCCTTAACTAGTAAAGGATTTTGATCGATGTAGTATATATGGTTAAATGTTTAGAATTTATGGTTTACCTGTTGGTGACCATGATCAGTAAGTGGAGCATCAAAAAGATGAGGAGACAACAACGCATTCCTATCCTTCTCGGCTTCTACATTGTGCAACGCTTGTCCATGTCTCAACTTGAATAAAAGAAAGAATGAACATGATTATGGGTTGAAGAGATTTTTTAAAAGTGACTTAATTATGTGTAGTTAATCAGCCTTATTTAATTATTTGTGACTTACCAAGTGGATGATTTTACAGCTCTCCAAGGGGTACAAGAATCTTGCATCCATTTCTACACGTTATAATGTTTTCTATAATATATATATATGCGCATGCATGCATACAACACATTAATGAGAACATTATATTATTAACGAGAACATTATCAATTAAAAGATACTAGAAAAATAAATTGCAAATATCAGACCTAGCAAAGAGAAGGGATTTATTACACGAAAATAATCTCTAAGGGATTTTCTTTGATCTCAAGGTTATAGTTAAATGATGATATTGATAGGCAAAATGATGGGCTCTCGTTGGTTTATTTATATACTTGTAAATATTCAAGACGCGCATGTGAAAGTCGAATTGTACGTAAACTTTCATGCAATTACAAGTCAAACCTCTTTGGTTTATTTATATATACTTGAAAATATTCAAGACGCACATGTGAAAGTCGAATTCTACGTAAACTTTCATGCAATTACAAGTCAAACCTTTTGATTTGACTCATTCTTCGCTTATTACTAATGTATAACAACGAGCTATTTCAAATAATATATCTCTTAGGTAAAAATCATTTAAATTAATTCAACAACAACCAAAACGGGTTTTAAAGACCTTGTATACTCACGATGAATGTAAATGATATATCAATGTCTATGGATTTGAAGAAACCATATATATGATATTTTTTTTCCTGGAGGCATAAATTTTTTTTAATGAAAAAATATAGTTTATAAATTAGCAAAAAAAACCTACAAATGTACTCGACGTTCACCCATAGCCTAAATCCTTTTTATCACAGTTTCATTTGTTACCTCTTCAATTTTTTTTTCTTCGATAAAACAAATGAAACAATCACTTAGAAACTGATCACCGATGCGATTCCGTAATACTATCTTGACAATCTTCATTCTTGAAAAACATCTCTCGACGGTTGCGGTAGATACATGCAAAGTCAAAGTTAACTTCAAAAACCTATAAACCAAAGGATAAGAAAGATGTTTTTTGGTTTCTACCATCACGCGTGCTAGGTCTCCAATCTTTCTCAAACCAATAAACTTTTCATCTTCTCGTACATTATCAATATAAATGTCAAGTTGCTGCTTTTCAGGTTACTTAGTCAAAAGCATTGCAAATTGGAGAAAAACCAGATTTTCGACTCATAGTCAAACCGTCAGAAGTTCAACTGCCAAAGAGGTTCTTCTCACTGTTTGATCCAACCCAATTTTGGAGATATTCAAGAAGGACCAGCTACCTTTCCATCCTAACTAATTTGAGGACGATCCAACTGTTCAATCAAAAGATATATCAAGATCAAGATGTCCCGTCCGACCATCCCGCGGCGAAGAGGCAGTTCACCGCGGCAGAAGCTCCCCACCCGCAGCCAAGGAGTGATTCACCGCGTTCAGAGTCCATGGACCCGCGGCCAGCCCCTGTTCGGTCCCGTAAGCCTATTTTCAAGCCCTTTCGAATCCTGTCAAGTCAAAACCCTATAGACCGACGAAAGCAAGAGAGAAGACCTATAAATATGTGTGTTTAAGAGACCTAATTTCATCTGTTATTCTGTGTTCTTGCTTTACACCACTTTTAGATTAGTTTTGTTTTTACTTTTTGTTCTCTACTTAAGAGATTGGTGAAGAGGTTTTCACGGGACTTCATTCTTAAAATCGAGAAGCCCCTTCATCAATCTCCTGCTTTTAATTTAATTATTTCTTCGCTTTCAACTATGTTCGAGTAGTTTTATCGTTGGGTTTAAAGGGATTATCGAAGGGGAATCATATGTTCGGTAAAAATTTCACAAGGTAAACATAACCGTATTTTAGAACTCTTTCTTATAGATCGTTGTTAATGCATGAATCTAGCATCATGAATCATGAACAAGAGACTGATTCCTAGGTGTTATAAGAACCACCAAAATTGCTGAATCTAACCACCCGAATCGTTCATATATAAGAACGTGTTGCACTATAAGATACAAAAGTATACTTATAGAGTGTCGTGAATGTTTATGAACCAGCTCGAACATCATGACTTTCTGAGCAGCCGGAAACGAAAGTTACATGTCGAGTATATAAGTTATTGGTGCGTAGGATGTAAGAAAGTAGGCTACGCCATTTATTATGTTCCAGTTCGTGGAGTTTACTAGAATCAATGTTACTAAGAGCTTAGGTATCGTGTTTGAATTGAACATCCCCTAAGATATCCATGTCGACCCAACATCGTTTTATTATAGTTTACAAATCGATTTTCCCTTTTTAGTTTATGCCATCGATTTTCATACCTCAATTTACAAGCAATTTTCCGTTTTTCGTACTTTACAATTTGCGATACAAAAATCCTACAAAAAACTTATTCTCGTTTTAGAATTTCTTGCTAATTCTCTGTTTAAGGTCTCATAGAAAATCATTCCCTCCATGTGGATCGATACATTAAGCCTCACAACACACATTTGTGCACTTGCAGACTTTTAAGGTTTATAAATTTAAAACCTGGAGTTATGATTAACAATCCGCTCGTATCAAGTTTTTGGTGCTGTTGTTGGGGAGGCAATTACTAATGTTATGTTACACCTTAGAGGTTACTAAATCAACTCTAAAATAAACTTTTTCTTTTTAATTTTTCTTTTTGTTTTTCTTCGTTTCAATCTTTGAAACATGAACTCGCCTCTGGAGCGAGATCACTACTATGTGCAGCGTTTCTAAGACCCATCTTATGCTCACTACTCTCATGATTCACACACAATTGTGACTCGTTCTACATGGATCAGAAACCGGCACCGACCAACTACTCTCGAGGATGCTATAAGCATCCTTACTCCCGAGACGAGCCTTTTGCGTCTCCGTTTGTCAATTCTCGACAAAACTCTTACCATCATTAACACCAACCCTCGAACCAGCACGTTTACAACTCGGACATCATCATGCGTTTGGAGCGGCTCAACGTTACGCTAAACCAATACCTTGATTGTCAAGTCGGGACCGAGGTGGGCATGAACAAGAAGATAGACTCAATCTATGCCGAATTCAACAAGAAATTTGATGATCTTGCTGCCCATGTCATAACCCTCAAGGAACAAACTCTAAAGGACTATGCTACTTTAAAAGAAAGGGCAAAAATCATGGAGGAGGAGCAAACAAAGCAAAAAACGACAGCATTCAAAACTCCATGGAGATTCGCGATTCGAAGCAAGAAATCAAAGAAACTAGCGAGTTTGCCTCTTGGTACAGAGAAAGAACTAATGATGAACTACAAGAAATTGAATCGAGCCTCAACATACTCGAATACAAAGCTAGTGAAACCAATGCTACGGTGAGTCAACTATCTGACGCTCAAAGGATGACCGAAACTTGTTTGGAGAAACTATCTAATGATCATTAGGAGCATGATACAACACTTGATGTTCTTGCTCCTGACCTAGAAGAGAAACCAACCGACTTCTGACACACCGGGAATTAACCCCGGCGTGGGGTTTTACCCTTTATATCTAAGCCGCAATTGCACAACACACGAAGTAGTACTTAGGGATCGAATCCACAGGGATAGACGTTGTCCAATTTCTAACGAGTTTTAACTTATGTCTAGACGTAAATATCTTTTGGGTTTTGTCACGGTCGTATCTAAACTAAACTAAGAAGGGCAGTAGCTAACTAACTATTTTATCGAGGTTGTGAATCAATTAAACGAGGCGTTGGGCAATCGGGAATTTTCTAGGGTTTATGGCCGATTTTTACGAGGAGATTTCTAGGATTTCTAAAGTGACTTTTTGTCGTCTTTGGGTTCTTGAACTTGGAACACGTACGCTGCGTGTAGTCTACTACCATAATCCTACACACCGACTCACTTCTGTACTCAGACGGTAGCTTCTGACACCGCCCGCGCACGAAGTGAATGATACTCTCGAGGTCGTTTACGCCCACAATTCTTCCGTTAGTATACTTCCGAAATCTTACGACAGATTTGCTCGTGTACCCTAGGTCAAGCGATTAGATCACTACAAGAAAAAGGCACGTTGGTAGCGTGAAAAAATGCTACCGTAGCCTTTGGTAGCGTATTTTAAAACGCTCGGTTCACCGCAGCTACAATAGACCCCCCCCCCATATCGTAGCATTTTTTTAAATGCTACGTTAGTCTGACCTATGATAGCGCAAATCAAAAGCTATAGAAATTAATTTTCTAGCGTCATATTCGTGCTATTCTTAGATTTTTTGTATCATATTTTTAATGCTGTAATTTTTTTATAGTGACAATTTTAAAACGCCATTGATTATTTATTAATGGCGTTTTTGTCGTGCTGTAAGATAATCTATAGTAGGAGATTAAAAATGCTAGTGATTATTGTTTCATGGCATTTTTCTCGTGCTGTAACACTAATTATGATGACAATATAAAATGCAACCGAATATTTGTATCGTGCTATAATTGCATTGCTATATATTGAGATGATATTACCTAGTTAATATAATTAACACTAATTAAAGACAATTGTATCATAAAATATAACTAGATTTTCCATAAAAATTCTAAAACAACAAAGTCATAACATACAAAATATGAAATCTTAAACATACCATGTAACCATCAAACATAGACAAAAGCAAAACACTAGTATTTACAACATCATCGATACCATGTCTCTAGTCTCTACGACGAGCTTCGCCTCGTGAGGAATGTCCTTGTTCTTGTTTTGGCCTTTTCATTGGAGTGGATCGGGCATTGTTACTGAGGTTTCGCAAAGCTCTCCGGTACATCGGATCGATGTCTTCTTCGTCATCCTCTCTGTATATCAGGTAGCCCATAGCGCGTCTATATTCTTCTATTGTGATCTCCTCCACGTCACTATCACTTCCTTGATCGTCATTAGCTTCTTCTTCTGGCTGTTGGCGGACATGTGATTTCACTCCGAATGCTGGGAGTCCGCATACGATTCCTTTCATTGCTTCCATCGTAACTACAGTTTCTACATTAGCAAAGTGAACACAAGTTAGTATTTCTGAAGTTGTGAACTTTAACAAGTCATATTTTCGATTAAACAACTCAGAAAAATCCATGAAAAGACACAAATTTGAACATAAACAAATCAAAGAAATTCACCAGACATACATGACAGGTGGTGAAAAACGTAGATGTAAAATTGCTGAGAGATAATACAAATACCTTGTGAGAGTGACGAGACCTAGTGTGAAAAGCCTGACACTGTGAGTTTTAGATCCAACCTGCACAGCAATAAGATGCATGTCTGGATTTATAATGCCCAATTACATATATCACAAACGAGTAAGAACAATAAATCAAAAAGGATTACCTGAATCTGGCAACGGATATTGAGTCTCCTGCTTATCTTCGTCTTAGGTCGCCACAAAGATCTCTAGGGCTTCGAAGCTTCCTACAATGAGAAGTTCGTAATTAGATAAATCTAATAACTTTGAGAGATATGAGTAAAACCTAGGGTTTAGGGCTCGATTACCTTTCCTGGGTTCTTCTTCGATGTGTCAAGTGGACGAGTGCGACGGAGATGCAGACGTAAATCGAGGGGACGGAGACGCAAAGGTAAATCGAAGAGACGGAGAGACGGATGCAAATCGAGTCGACGGAGAGACGGATGGAAATCGAGGATACAGAGAGATCGTCGGAGGGAAATCGAGGGTAAGAATATCGCCGGAGATGGATTTGTGGTGGCGACAGGGATTGAAAGTTTAAGAGTTTGAGAGAAAATGAGAGGATTTCTCTAAATAAACCCTAGCAAATGAATATGATTCCTTTGGAATGCCGAGAGAGAGATAACGCATAATTTATCTGCGTGTATTAAAAAAAAAAATCAAACAATGGCCAAAATGTTTGGCTCCAAATCTGATTTTTTGGTTTCCTGCTTAACCGAACATGTTTTGGCATGGCTTTGACAAGGATTTGGCATGGCTTTGGCTTGGTTTTAGCTTTGTTTCTAAACTCTATGTGACAAAAGATAGAGTAATACCACTAGATAGCCTCCAATACTATGAAAATTAGTTTTTAAGTTTACACACTATTCATATGAAATGTTCACAAATGAAATGTCATTTAATCCCCTCCTATCTACTTGTCTGGATGATAACATTGTTATTTGTATATAGTTATCTGCATATGTTTTAGTTAAAATTGTTATCCGAATATCAGTAATTAATATATAACTTCTCTATATATTAATATGAGGTTAGAGTTCAATGTTCAAGTTTATGGTTTAGGATTTTATGGTTAAGTTTTTTTGGTTTAGGGTTATGATTTATTGTTTTAGGGTTCATGATTTAAAGGGTTTAGGTTTAGAGTTTATGATTAGGGGCTAGGGTTTATGAATTAGCGTTTAGGGTTTAGTTTTTAGGGTTTAGGTTTAGATTTTAGGGTTTAGGGTTTAAGCTTTTAAGGTTTAGGGTTTAGCCTTTTGGGGTTTGGGGTTTAGGGTTTAGGGTTTAGGTTGTCAGATATCTAAGTTATCTCCGGTATCTAGTTGTATAACATAGTTATCTATAAACGCGATTTCGTTAGTATTTAGTGCTATTTAACTAATTTTGCAAGTATTGAAGGCTATCTACTAAATTCACCCCAAAAGATACATACAAAGTATAATTTTCACCTAAAAAACAAGTCATACACACATAATAAAACCAAGTCATACACACATAATAAAACTTTTTCCATTAAACATGCAGACCATACAAAGTTTGCACAAATAAAACCAAGTTTTAAACAAAACACAATAGCATGTCTTTAAAAGATCAAGTACTGAAACACAAAGTCTTTATTTATCTCTTAAAAGAAGTAAATTGCGAGGTCCTTTTGGTTTTGACTTCAGAACTGAAAACAAAAGTTAGCTTGGATTAGTTTGACATATTTTTCCGCTTTAGTAAAACCAAAGAAAGACCAAATGGTGAAAAAGCTTACCATAACCACTTTATCCTCAGGCCATGCAATAGAGCTTCCAATAGTTCATCTTCCATATACTCGATCTCATCATTAGTTCTCCATACTGCATCATCTTTAACCTTCACAACATCCACCAAGACTCGACATGCACCAGGGCCCAAAGGTACAAAGTGGACACGATGCTCATGATTATTCGTTGACCAACGTCCCTCAGCAACAACAACCTTCTTTCCGGACAGATCCATGAGCTTGTATTTTTGATTTTCCTTGAATTTGGTACGCTACATGAACAACCAGCAACAAACATTAACAAAATTCAAGCAACAAACATAATTAAAATTCAAGCAGCAAACTACAACCAATCAAATATAAAGTCCAGCTAACATTTGTAACACGATAAAATAATGTACCGTAGATCTGCGAATAGGTGATGCTGGAGATAATGGAGACTTCTCATTCGTAGAAGCTTTCAAACTGGATGGAGGTTTCTTTAGAGGTGATGTAGGAGTTACTGGAGACTTCTCAATCTGAGAATTTGGACTTACTGCATTAGAACTTGAAGGTTGTAGTTCATGAGAGGTTGGAGTTGTTGTCTCAATGACAACTCTATTTGCAGGCCATGCTACAAAATGTTTCAAAGACTGCTCCACAGTTCTCATGTCAGCAGTAGGCCTCCATATAAATGCAGTTTGTTTGAATACCTCATCAACATAGACTTTAATTGCATTTGGACCAAGAGGTAGTCCATTCACCAACGCTTTAGGTTCTCGAGTCTGCCATCGGCGTACAGCGACCACTTCATCATTCTTGATATAATCCCTGAGCTTGCATATGTTCTTTGAACCTGTGCTAGGGCTCTGCAGAACAAATTTCAAAAAACAGAGAAGAGAATTAACAATAACAAAGACTCAGCTAAAGATGAAGAGCAACCATACATAACCAAAGTTAAGAAACTTAACCCTAGGTGCAATGTCCTCTGACATGAAACCTGCAGTTGGAATAATGCAGTACCCGGCTTGCCATGCAACCATTTCTCCAAGTGCATCCTCAATAGTAAACATCTCACCTGCAGGCCTCCATAGAAATGCATCTGGTTTGATAGCAAATTCAATGAAAACCTTCACATGGTCAGGGCCTATTGGAATTCCATTCACCAACTCATCAGGATAAGAAGACACAACACGGCCCTCAGCAACATTCTCCTCAGCACAGCCCCAGTCAACCAAATAACACTTGGGAAGTGATCTGGTGTTTACACTCTAATATCGAAAATAAAGAATGAGAAATCAACTCATAAATAAAAGTCTACGTATAGGTATATGATGTCAATGCATACCCTATGAATCGAGTTTTCACCAACATCAGCCTGAGTGTTCTGTCATATGAGAAGCAATGGCCATATATCATTATCTTGATAAAACTGAGTAAGTAATAATCAATAGACCAATGTGAAGAGAATATGCTAACCTGGTTATTAATTTTGGCAAGAACTTGCTTTAAACTCTCAACATGTTTCTACAATTGAAATTGCTTTTCTTCCATTGCAGCCATACAGTCGTTCTTGACTTGGAAACAAGCAAATTTGGTCAAGCTCATGCCTCTACCCATTACCCTCAATCTCCCAGTATTATCAGGTCCCAAAATCTGGGTTAGCATATCTTCCTTTGGATTCGTTGTTGTTGAATCCTGAGGACCGTCCATGTCTACATCTGATGCCTGTCTCTGGAAACACAATTCTAAATTCATAAGAACCACCAACCATCACAACCAATTTACAGATTCTTTGCATAGAATGAACAAAACTTACAATCATTTCAGCTGCAGTATCGTTTACAGGGGTACCATCCTTTCTAGTACGAGACTTGACCCAAACTCTTAGCCTCGTCACCCTAGATGGTTATGGGCTAGTCTTTGCCAAATCTTCTCTCACTCTGACCATTCCTTTACGCCCGCAAGTGTGCGGTATCTGCTTCCTTCTTCTTTCCTTGTATGAATCACTGACAACCTAGAGAAGAGTGAAAACCTTAAATGTTGCTATTACATATGACAATAAACAAAGACATATAAGTTAATACCTTAAAGGCGTTACTAGTCTTCTCTCTCACAAATTTATGCCATTCGGTTGTAAGCACATTATCAGGTCGCAGACTCATCCTATCTTTTAATGTTGTAGCTTCCCTCACTTTGGTCACCAGGCATGATTTAAATGCTCGAAACAGACATCCCATCTGCTTAAACACAGCAGCCTTTTCGAACTCTTCATCCACGTCAAACCTTGCCTGCATTCAGTTTCAAATAAAAAAAATACCAATTAAGATTGAAAGACAACCAAATACAAGTTAAATTAACATATGTAAAAGAGAATAAAAAATTACCAAAATAGATTTCCACAGAACAATTCTGATATCTTCACAAACTTTTTTCCAATTATCGATAACGAATGGAACATGTTCACGTACTAACATACCTAAGTAGGATGATAAAACCACTGACCCTGGACCACAGGGTTCTCCCATATCAGTAAAGTCAACATGTTCCCGTTCATGTGGATCACTGGCAATATGTTTCATCCTAGTTGGTCCTCGAATTCTTTTACGCTTTGGTTCTTCAACTGTATCTGCCTGAGGTTGCACTTCCTCATCTAAGGTTTCATTCAGTGGTTCTTCTTCATCTTCTTCATTTACCACACCTTCTCCATTCAGTACATCTTGATTTGGTTCTTCTGCTTCTCCATTATCTTCATGTATCTCTTCTTCCAACTGTTTGTTCTGTATCTCTTCTTCCAACTGTTTGTTATGTATCTCTTCTTCCAACTGTTTGTTCTGAATCTCATCTTCCAGTTCCATCTCTTTCATCTGCGTATCCTCTAACTCGTCTTGTGGCAGCTTCTCATCCAACTGTTTCTTATTTTTTTGTTCCACGCCTGTTTCTTTGATTGCCCATCTTACTTCACCTGAAACAAATAAAAAAAGTTGTTAAATTACAGTTAATAGTTGAACTCGCACACAAAGAGACACACACATCAAAGAAACCAAAGCAAACAACACTCATAAACAAGTCAAACAAAAATCAATCCAAAACTCCAAAATTCAATCATATATCCAAAAGCTTTGAACAAAACATATTGATTTCAAACATAAATTATTTTACAGTCACTTCGGGTATTTCTAGCTTCATCAACCAAGTCATCAGTATCCATGTCCAATACCGCTGGCAATGGCCCAACATCTGCATTTCCATCTTCAGCATCTTCATCAATGTATCTTCTTGTGGGGCCTCTCATAGCTACATACCAACTAGATTTCTCATCTACCCTTGAATAAAATATTTGTTTTGCTTGTGAGGCTAGTATGTATGGATCTCTTGCAAATGACACTTGACTTTGGTTGAGATTGACAAGTGTGAATCCATCTTCTACCTTCACTCCATTACCTCTGTTTGCCCATTGACAGCGGAATACAGGAACGTAGAAGGTATTGTAATCAAGCAGTAAAATCTCAAGCACTCTGCCATAGTATGATACTAAATCAACCATATGAGAAGTGTCTTTTGCACTAGCTCTACACATTGACGTGGCCTCATACAACACCCCACTGTTCTAAGTTTTCATGTCAACTGAATTTGTGTGAAACCGCATACAATAATTATGTAACCCGTGTAAGACCTTGTGCTAACACGAGGACCGTAGGCCAACCACTTAAGTGTTTCTTCATGTTTTTCTTAACTGAGAGGTATCTATTAAAAATATTTAACATGTCAATACATATTGAAGACAAGTCTGTATTCAACAAAAACAATAAAACTAAATAAGAACTTGCATGTTCTTTTAACCAATACGAAAATTTATGAATATGCGTACTCCATAACGTTGGCGCATCACGTCTACATCTTTCACTAGTGTCTTGAATATGTTGTAGGTGCATGCTTAAATCGAAATAAAACAAAGCATTAGCAACTGTATATAGCAAGATTACCAGGAATACAAAAATAAAAAAGACAATTGACTGTCAAGAACTTACTCCACATAAGGTTCTACCATTGCCATATTATGAATCACAGCAAGATGGGCAATGTTCTTCTCCTTCTCAGTAAGAGTACATGAAGTGCCTGCAGATATTGGACGACCCTCTNNCCACATAAGGTTCTACCATTGCCATATTATGAATCACAGCAAGATGGGCAATGTTCTTCTCCTTCTCAGTAAGAGTACATGAAGTGCCTGCAGATATTGGACGACCCTCTTGTATGGAGCTGCTCTCATACCTAATATTGATTGCTAAGACATTTAGTCAAGCAACGCATTAACAACAAGGATATAACAAAGAACCCTAATCAATCGATATCATAGACTAAAAACCTAATAAGAAATCGAACCATAAGCTCCCCTTCAAACCCCTATACACAACAAGGAGATTACTCAGCCATAGCTGAGGTAATCATATTCAATAAATCAAATAAAAACAGTAAGTAAAAAGGGATGAAAAAAGCTTCTCTATCGAAGAACACGAATCAAGAATCCTTTTCTCCAAACCAAAGAAAACAAGTGCACAAGTCACAAGAGCTTCGTTTCTGCCTTCAAGCGTGAGAATAATGTAACGTGTATGTCTAATAGGCATAAAATAAGTATTTATAGAGCTAATCTCGTTTAGGGTTTGATGGGGAAAAGACGGTTTTGGCCTCGGGTGAAGAAACACGTCTGTTTGGTCGCGCAGGGTGCTGGCCGCGGGTCCGTCGTCTGTGGACGTAGCGAAATGGCTTCTGGCCGCGGGTCCGTCATCTCTGGCCACGGCAAACTAGTGCTTGGTCGCGGGTCCAGCTCCTCCAGGCGCGGAGGCTTCGTCTTCGGGGCAGCTTCATCTGGCTGCAGTGCTTCAGGTGTATTTAAGGATCCAACCATTGGATTGCCTCCAATCCAATTGTATTTTAAAGCTGGTTGTCTCTACTTTTTTGTGTCCAAATTTGGGGATGATCAGACGATGAAAAGGTCTCCATTAGCTGCAAGACTTCTTGACGGTATGAGTTTATCCAAAAGCGTATTTTTGCTCCGAAATGCACTATTTTATTCCGAGTTACCTGAAACGTCTTTCAGATCTCTAAAATATGAAAATTACTTGAAAACCTTTGAAAACGGAGTTAAAATACCTGCAAAAGAATACAAAAGTGATCCATAAAAACGGTCAAAAACCGGTGTGATCAACTCCCCCATACTTAGATCTTTGTTTGTCCTCAAACAAAACAGTAATCCAAACTGGAAAAGAGGTTTTCAAAAATATAGGAACTAACAAAATTTTCAGCGACCGTCCTTCTAAACCATAACCGACGTAATGCATCAATCGGACTTAGTCTTGAAAATTCTCACTAAAGTACTACAATGCTAATCCACGGTATCCTTCATGCGAAAGTATAACCACATAGATCCTAACTTTCAGTCAACTAACTCTTAACATTCATTAAAGATTGCGTGATTCTTACCAAAAATATTAGACAAGACAATCGATGCTAGGCATTTAAGGGCAATTTAAAGGTGAGGCTAACAGTGTTTCGGGTTACCCTATTTTCTTCGGAGGATGCTAGATATTATGCAAAACAGCAAGAGAGGATGGAGTTGTTGGTACCCACAGTTTTCAGTCACTCCTTGCTCGCATAAGTGTTGCTGCAAAACTCCTCCTTCGTCGGGACTTTTCTCCCTTTGACAGAACTTTTCTGTCGTTCCCCCGGACTTAGATTTTTCTCCAGGTAATAATTTGAACGGCTTCTTACTCCTCACATATTGAAACATAGTTGCCTTGTGATATATCATGGTTTTTACCCTATTTAAGCCATGATATAAGTCCTTTTTATAGAGTCTTTATAGTATTTTGGAGTCTTTTACAGGTCTTAGCACGTTTGGAGCATTATTGGGATTATTGGAGCTTTCTGGAGCAGTTTGGAGCAGAAGCCGAAGTCGTGTTGTTGAGTGCATGAGTTCATGTCAAGCATCGATCGATACCCCCTGGTATCGATCGATACTCTTCGAGGCTGACACACATGCGACTTTAATGAAGAGTTGAGGAATTACAACTTGGTCCAGAAGTCTTTAATAATTACAAGAAGCCCCAATTCGTGTTTTAGGTTATAAATAGGATTTTACAGCCACTTGTCTAGGCTATGCTTTATTTTGTATTACTTTGATTACTTTGGTTTTAGAGAGACAAGTCTGAATCTCCCTTCATCCGAGATCAGATCTCTAAACCCTTCTTTTTATTCTATTGATGATTTATTCAAACATGTCTATTGATTTAATCTTCATGTCTGAGTAGATCCACTTTAGGTTTAGGGTTTTCTCATAAAGGATTTCTTTGAATGCTAGGTTGATTTATTATTAGGATTCACCATCTGAATTAGTTCTTCGCCTTAGGTTGTTCTCAAAGCTAATTCTAGGTTGACGAATCTGGAACTTAGATCTTAGGATAATTGATTAGGCACGAGAGTGCGATTAATTACCTGATAGAACCTAGGTGAGCAAATTGATTATTCGCAAAGAGATTTGGTTTAATTGATTTGTGAACATATCAAACCTGATTTTAAAGCTGATTTAGACTTTAGGATTCGCAAAAAGATTTGGAATTCCTAGGATTTAGATTTAGATAGTTTTCGCAACGAGAGTTGGTTAATTATATTTTAGTGATTTGAGTTCTAGAACAGTGCTTAATCTGAATCATGTTAGTTAGTTTATCTGCATTCATTGATTTCCTGAGGAAAACCCTGGACCTATATTTTCCCAACTGAATTACAACTCATTTAATTTCTGCATTGCTTTTAATTACATCTGTTTCACTTAGCGTAATTCAGCATCTAGAATCTATTGTGTGTTTCTGTGAGTTCTTGTGTTCGACCCCTAGCTATACTACGACAACTGCTTTAGTACTGTTAGGGTATTAAATTGAGCATATCAATTTTGGCGCTGTTGCCAGGGACTCAATTCGCCATTAGATTTTAGATTAGAGTTTCGACTAAGTTCGTCGGTATCGATCGATACTCACCAGTATCGGTCGATACTAGGACGATTTTTCTTGTTGATATCGATCGATACCATCCAGTGTCGATCGATACTCAACGTATTCCTTTGGTTACTAACGTTTCTTACCTAGTGTGTTTCAGGTGTGAACTTGGGACGTGTAAGGAGGAAGACGACACAAACATCAGCGATGAGCAACACGGCGATCATTGCGCCAGATGGGCGCACCAACGTCGGTGAAGATGCAGTGGTTACTCGTGGTCGAACGATTGGTGAGTGCAACATGCCTCATCGGTATTATACCAATCGTTCGGCGATCCGCATTCCTACGTTCCAGAGGAACGACTTTGAGCTAAAGCCAGCCTACTTTGCTCTTGTGGGATCGCATCTCTTTCATGGCCTTCCTCATGAACACCCTATGGACCACATAGAGAAATTCGAAGATTTGGTCACTAGCGTGAAATACGATGGAGTGCCCAACGAATTCCTCTT
>PKML01054979.1:655251-673535 GCA_002933935.1 Eutrema yunnanense
TTTTTTTTTTTTTTTTTTAGAAAGGGGAAACGCCTTTAAACGGGAGCCTTAGAGAGTACAAAAATTATCGGTTATAAACGGTTCCCAAGGCAACTTTTTAGCTTGATTTGTCGATACCTCCACAACCGAATCCGACTAGTTTTTCGTCTTCTCGAGTGACTGAAAAACTGTGTCGTCCTCCCTCTACGGCGTTTTTGCACATATCTGCACATAAGATAACAAGAGAGTTGCATGAGGTCTGAACAAAGGTTAAGTTTCGGGTGGGATACCGGCTAAAGATGAACCGGCCATCTAGGACAACAAAGAACGGTAAAAAGAAAAAGGATGTCCTAGATGTATGACTCGTTGTCTCGCCTAAAACAATTGATAAGAAAATTAAATATAGATTAAGTCCAAATAAAATGAGCTAGTATATCCTGTCATAAAGAATTTCTATGGCTCGAAATCCTCTGGTGATATCGCATTGAAAGCACTCTAGCTACCGCCTAGTCTAGTACTAAACCACAAAAGAGCTAGCACGAGGAAATAGCGTAGAAGCACACTGGTTTATAACATCATAGATTTTGTTCTTATGTTCCTGAAAAATACTTAATAAAAAATATTACACGAGGTTTTAAAAATTCAGCGAGAATTAAAAAGATCCGAAGAAAAGAAAAACAGATTAGTAGTGGATAAACATCCTCCCCCATACTTAAATCACATTGTCCTCAGTGTGAAAACAATTGGTGAAAAGATGGCAAAATTATTAAAATAAAAGATAAGGTGAAAGAGATCGATTAAATTGTGGTGATGAAGTGCATGGCTAGGCGTCGCCTGAGCCATCTGTCTCGGAGTCGGGCGTGTTGCCATCAAACTGGTGGTGCTCTTCGAGGAAACGCATCATGTGCATGTATCGTCTCTCTTATCATGCTATCTTCTTCTCCATGGCTGCGTATCCTGGTATGTGTTCGTGAGACGAACTCGCGGATGGTACAAGGACATGTGATTGTTGAAGTAGTCGAGCGTGCTCTGTCTCGGCCTCTCGGTTGGCCTTGGCCGCTAGGAACTGTCCAATCGTGTACGGTAGGCGTGGGACTGTAGTCCATCGCCTCCGGTATCCATCTTAGTGTTGCTCCTTCTCGGAGTCTAGGGACATAGTAAGATGGTAAGACAACAATGTAAGACTCACCGACATTAGTGCAATATTTGTAACCAGATTTGTCGGGGTCGAGTGAAGCGCGAGAGATCGTGCGGTCTCGGGAGAATTGCATCAAGTCGAACCAGCTTCCTTGGAGTGGAACCTCGTTCGAGAAATCAAAGCGCACGGCTTGTAGAATCACCGTGATGATGCTTCCGAAGGCGGTAGTAGCGTCTTCGGGTTTCGTGGAGGGCGCGTCGTGTTTCACCTTCACCAAGTTCTTCGCGATGATACAAGCATAGCAAGCATAGTGTGGGTCGTTGGTGAAAGGTAGTTTAAAGGTGACTAGCTCTCCTTTGAGGAAACTCCCCACGTTGGCTCTCGAGAATATGGTGTGCGCTAAGAGCTTGTGTGTATAGCGGACAGCGGGATGCGTGAGTAGGGCTGCTTTGGACCGTCCGTTGTCGTAGACGCCTTGTCCTCTTACGTTCCATAAACCTTCATCGGGATCCTCCTCGGGGTGAATCTCGTCGAATATTGAAACTTCAAAGCTTCACAAAGTTTCGGGATCGTTAGAGCATAAGAATATCCGCAAATGGTAAAAATAAGTGTACCGTCGTTCGCTCTCATATTAGAGCGTCTCTTGTAGCACATGGTGACGGTTGATAAGAATTCTTTGGTGAGATCTTCATAGGTAGGGAGGTTGAGCTCCATGAAGGGTCGAAGGTTAAGCGTTGAGATACCAAATCACGTCTTCTCTAATCCCGAGCGTGTCGAGAGTCGAGTAATCTATGCGAGGTGTTGATTAGATAACCAATTTGTTGAGCTTCTCAAAGTAATCGATATTCGGGTTCATAGGTTTCCCGACATATTGTACCTTCGGTCTTCGTTCCGGAGGTGGTGTTGGTTCGCGAGGAGGAGAAGGTGTCGGGTCACGTCGCGGTGGTGGCACATGAGTTCTAGTCGAGCGTTGTCGACTCACCAAGAACTCGCCAAGATTAGTGTTATCTCCTACGCTTCGTGTATCCGATCTCTCTTCGCTCCCCTCGGTTCGATTAGTAGTGGTTAATCTCCGGGATGACTCTCCTATGTAACCGCTCTTCTTTGAGTGACTTATTCTCATTCTCTCGTGGTCCATTTTTCCTACAAAATAGAAAACAATTCTCGGAAAAAGTATGAATATGGTTGTGATTGAAAAAAAAATTCTTTATACGAATATATTAATTCTAGTATCAATTCAATCAATCAAACGAGAAAAATTGATCACAAGTTTAAACAAATCGAGTTCATGATCGTGAATTCCGGGTTTTTGACGTTCTTGCATAAAATTTTCTATATATCGATTTTAAGTTCAACTTTATGCAAATTTCAGTAGATTACCGTTTGTTAACTTACGATATAACTAGACTTATTTAAATTAATCAAAATTAATCTCCAAATTCGTTTTTATTTAAGCTTGAAAATTCCAAATCACAAAAATCTCAAATCCAACGGAATTAAGTGCTAAAATTGAAGTTCTAATCATTCTAGAAGTTCAATCTAGAGTTCTCTAACAATTTCTAACCATCAAAGACATAGATCTAGTGAATTCAAGAAAAACACTAGGTTTTTGTTCATATGAAAAAGTAGAGATTTCGGTTCGTACCTTGTTGGAATTGACGGGATGAGTGATGAATTGAAATCTTCTCCAAAAAAGAGTGAGAATAGACAGAAATGTTTTCGAAAAAGCTTTTGTATTGAAAAATGTTGTTCTTGCTCAAAATCTCCAAGTATTTTGGAAGAGAAGAAAAAAGAGAGCTTGAATCTTGAAATTCACTTTTTGTTCTTTGAAAAGTTGTTTTTATGTAAAAAGAAGTTTTCTGTTTTTCAAAAACTTTTGTGACTTACCTTAGCGGGACACGGGAATTAAACCGGGTTTCGTTCAATTTCACGTCGGGAACATGTTCGGGATTGCACGGTTTAGTGTCGGGAACGGTTAGGAATCGTCGGGACGAAGTTCAAGAAAAATGGGGCTGGGCGCGGGTCTACCTTGCGCGACACCGGCCAAGAGTCTTCTCGCCGCGGGTCCGGCTAACGCCGGCGCGGTCGACTGCCCTCCGCCGCGGGTCCGTCGCTTCCAGCCGCGGCGAGACGGCCTTCTTCTCGGGTCGTTTTCTCCTTCGTTCCTTCGTCTTTTCACGATCCGTTTCGAACGTCGTCTTCATTTTTTTGTGTTTTCTGTTTTTTGAATGTTTTTGGGTTTTTTGGTTTTTATATAAAGCTTGAAATCCTAAAAAGAAAAACGTCAATAGAAAAAGAAAGAAAAATCAAAAGAAAAACGTACCGAATGGGTTGCCTCCCATCAAGCGCTTTTGGTTAAAGTCGTTAGCTCGACTTTTTGGTGAGACTAGGCGTGAGCAGTAGATGTCTCGGGAATGAATGTTCCTTTGGCATCGTCTTGTTTATGACGTGTTTCGCTTTTCTTCGGTATCACCTTCTTCTTTCCGCGTTTTTACGGAATTTTCACGTCTCGAAGAGCTTGTTTCGTCTTCTCAATCATTCCTTCCACTTTCTCATCCTTGGTGTCTTTTAAATCTGGTGGAATTTTAATCGTGATTTTTGCAAATGGTTTAGAAGTGAACAGTGGACTTACCTTAGGTGGTTCCGTCTTAGTCGACTCATCTTTCTCTTTTCCTTTAGGTAAAATCAATTTTTTCATCTTATGTTCGTCCCTCGGGTTTAGGATTTCATCCGGGACAGTAGGATAGAGCATCCTTTGATCCACATTCAAGAAGACGACTTGACGGTTGGCGTGATCAAGGATGGCCCCAACGATAGCTAAGAAGGGTCGACCAAAAATCAACGGTCTATCCTAGTCTCGTTCCATTTTGAGAACTTGAAAATCAGCGAGAACGATTTTGTTTCCAATAAGTATTTAAAGATCATTGATCGCTCCTTCGGGTTTCTTTTGTGATGAGTCCCCAAAAATTACACTCACGGTAGATGGTGTGAGATTCATTATACCGAGTTTCTCGGCGAATGTCTTAGACATGATGTTGATGTTGGCTCCGGAATCACACAAACAATCTGCAAAATAAATTCCAGAAATCCAACAAGAAAAATAAAAACGTCCCAGATCATCGGCTTTTCTAAGCCTTTGAAGCGGGATTAGTTTTGGTACCTCGAATGGTGGTCTTTGGATCATCTTGGATTCGTTAATGACTTTCCCATAGAGTGGGACAAATTTTGGAACTTCTCTAGGTTCCATCTTAGCATCGACTTCCTTTTCGGGTATGGTGGAAATCATGTTGCAAAATCTCTTCGGGTTATCTTCCACTCTTCAGGGTAAAATCCCGCTCGGTCTCTTAGTGGAGTCCGCGGTTTGAGAGACTTGCATATCCAACTTCTTGACATGGGTTGAAATAGATTCAAATTTCCCATTCAAGTCGTTGTACATACAATCGACATTGATGTTAAAATCTTTCGTCGTCTTCTCGTTGCTTTGAGCGAGGAGTTTTATTGATTGCTCGATCTTCGCTATTTGGGCAGCAAGTTGAGAGTTAGAGTTACCTTGTTTCTGCGTGTTTGAGTTTTGGTAAGGAGTGGCTTGAGCGTTGAAGGGCGGTCTCGGTTCAAAGTTCTCATTTCCTCCATAGTTCCCGTTTTGGAACCGGTTTTGGTATGGCCTTGATTGTTGTGGATAAGGCTGATCTTGATGGTTTTCCATTGTGCTCCCACATAGTTAACTTCTTCTTCTTGAAAATATGAACCGTTGTTGTCGGGTTCGTAATAAGTGTCACCATCGACTCCAACAGTAGCTTCACAAGCATGTACTTGGTGGTTTTGGTTGTTGAGAAGTCGGTTCATCATGACTTTAAGCTAAGAAATCTCTTTTGATTCTGACACGTTCGATCTAGTCGATCTATCGTAGTCGGAAGAATTGTTGCTATCCGACATACAAGATTTTTGATGAGAGGTCTTCCTTAGTTAATGGTCTTCATGGAGAAGTCTTCATTGCTGGCCGTGTCGAGAGAAAGTTGATATTTCGCTAGTAATCCTCGTTAGAAAGTGTTGAGCACATTCGGACCGGAGAAACCGTGATGAGGGCAATCTCTTTCGTACTCCTTGAAACGTTCCCACGCTTCATAGAAAGACTCCACCGGTTATTGATGTAAACTTTGGATTTTGTTTCTTAGCGTGTTGGATCTCGACTTCGTGTAGAACTGGTTTAAGAAGGCGGCTTTGCACTCTTCTCAATTAGTAATAGATCATGCGGGCAAAGATTTCAACCAACGGTGAGCTTTATCGACTAAAGAAAAAGGAAAAAGCTTACACTTCAAATAATCGACGGGAACTTGGTTCATTCTCGTCGTTCCGCATATCTCTTCGAACAACTCGATCTGCTCCATCGGATGCTCGGCTGCAACTCCACGAAACTGATTTTGCTTTACCAAAGCAATGATTTGAGGTTTGATCTCAAAATTGTTTATGTTTGGTATAGGAAGTTGTATGGCTGCTCGGTTTTGGAAGTGTTGATACGGTGCATCAAAATCAGCAATGATGCGGTTACGCGCTTGTCTCCTCGGAGGATTAACAGGCAGTACGAGACGGTTGGCGTTCACGCCATTAGGAGGAATCGGTGCATTAGATTGAGCATCGTTTCTTGGTGCATCACGATCGACGGGAAGTTGTCGCCTCAGATTTTTAGCATTTCGGTTTTGGTTGTGGTTTTCTTCGGGATCGAGATGTGGCTGGTCATTAGCACCATGGACAGCCTCTTGATCTTCNAAAAAGCTTACACTTCAAATAATCGACGGGAACTTGGTTCATTCTCGTCGTTCCGCATATCTCTTCGAACAACTCGATCTGCTCCATCGGATGCTCGGCTGCAACTCCATGAAACTGATTTTGCTTTACCAAAGCAATGATTTGAGGTTTGATCTCAAAATTGTTTATGCTCGGTATAGGAAGTTGTATGGATGCTCGGTTTTGGAAGTGTTGATACGGTGCATCAAAATCAGCAATGATGCGGTTACGCGCTTGTCTCCTCGGAGGATTAACGGACAGTACGAGACGGTTGGCGTTCACGCCATTAGGAGGAATCGGTGCATTAGATTGAGCATCGTTTCTTGGTGCATCACGATCGACAGGAAGTTGTCGCCTCAGATTTTTAGCATTTCGGTTTTGGTTGTGGTTTTCTTCGGGATCGAGATGTGGCTGGTCATTAGCACCATGGACAGCCTCTTGATCTTCCTCGTGATCTAAAAAATCACGGTTATCCTCGTGATCTAGTTGATCACGGTTTTGTTGATCTTTCGGGTGGTCATTTTCGGCCATCCTTAAGTTTCTTTTGAGTCTTCGGAGTTCTCTCTCGTGTTTGTAGATATCGTCTAGTAGCGGTACGGTTCCTCTAGGAGTTCTCCTAGTGTGCGTGGACCTTAGAACAAAAGACAAAGATAAAGGAGAAAGTCAAAAGAACTACAAAGAACATGAAAATCAAAAGTGTCTAGAGCAGAAATTAGAATACGAAATCAAACAAGCTAAACTATCCCCCGGCAACGGCGCCAAAAACTTGACACACCGGGAATTAACTCCGGCGTGGGTTTTTACCCTTTATATCTAAGCCGCAAGTGCACAGCACACGAAGTAGTACTTAGGGATCGAATTCACAGGGATAGACGTTGTCCAATTTCTAACAAGTTCTAACTTATGTCTAGACGTAAATATATTTTGGATTTTGTTACGGTCGTATCTATGAAATCTAAACTAAACTAAGAAGGGCAGTAGCTAACTAACTATTTTATCGAGGTTGTGAATCAATTAAACGAGGCGTTCGGCAATCGGGAATTATCTAGGGATTATGGCCGATTTTTACGAGGAGATTTCTAGGATTTCTAAAGTGACTTTTTGTCGTCTTTGGGTTCTTAAACTTGGAACACGTACACTGCGTGTAGTCTACTACCGTAATCCTACACACCTACTCACTTCTGTACTCGGACGGTAGCTTCTGACTCCGCCCGCGCAAGAAGTGAATGATACTCTCGAGGTCGTTTACGCCCAAAATTCCTCTGTAAGTATACTTCCAAAATCTTACAACGGATTTGCTCGTCTACCCTAGGTCAATCGATTAAATACAACACTTCCGTGGCTCTAAAACACCTAATATCGATTGCTAAGACGGTTAGTCAAGCAACACATTAATTACAAGGATAGAACGAAGAACCCTAATTAATCGGTATCCTAGACTAAAAACCTAATAAGAAATCGAACCATAAGCTCCCCCTTCAAACCCCTATACCCAACAAGGAGATTACTCAGCCATATCTGAGGTAATCATATTCAATAAATCAAATAAAAACAATAAGTAAAAAGGGATGAAGAAAGCTTTTCTATCGAAGAACACGAATCGAGAATCATTTTCTCCAAACCAAAGAAAACAAGTGCACAAGTCACAAGAGCTTCGCTTCTGCCTTCAAGCGTGAGAAAAATATAATGTGTCTGTCTAAGAGGCATAAAATAAGTATTTATAGAGCTAATCTCGTTTAGGATTTGATGGGGAAAAGACGGTTTTGGCCTCGGGTGAAGAAACAAGTCGGTTTGGTCGCGCAGGGTGTTGGCTGCGGGTCCGTCGTCTCCGGCCACAGAGAAATGGCTTTTGGTAGCGGATCCATCGTCTCTGGCCGTGGTGAACTGGTGCTTGGCCGCGGGTCCAGCTCCTCCAGGGGCGTGCTCTCTGCCCATGGCCAGCCACCTTTCCACCGCCGGTGCGTCACCTCTGCCTGCGGCCAGCCCCTTCTCGCCTCTCTTTGGACCTCTTGTGTCCCGATCATGCCTCTTCGAGCAAGCTGCCTTCTCCATCGATACACAAGCTTCAGAAGAGCCCTCAAGCAACTTGGAACCATTCCCTTATGCACCTTACAAAGTGATCCAAGCTCATGACGAAGTCGCATCCTCTTCTTCAACGTCACTTCAAAGGAGCCCACCGATGAAGATCGATATGCCTTATATCGACTCTTACTATTATTTTGACACCACATACTCTTACTGTGAGTCCTTCTCGGCCTTTGAACCAACACCTCCAGCAAGTCCAGTACCCGAGGAGCCAAAGACAAAAAGCATCTCCTGAGAAAGATTGATCGAATTTAACAACTTTGTGAAATCGATCTCGATGTTCGTACATTTCCCGGACGTGTGGGAAAAAGGTTGTCTATAAGCTTTCTTCCACTACAACAAGGAGAGCAGATAGGCCATTCTTACCTACTTTATCAGAGCAAGGCATTCATCCACAACATATGGTACGTACGTCTTATGTTATTCGTTTATTTCATCCCGAGAGACACCGAGGATACCCAAACAAGATTAGTCGGGAGAAGTTAGATGAATTCAACAGCGTGGTTCGCGATCTACCTCAATGAACCACATTTACCAAAGCTTGCATGGACCACATGATTGGTCATTTCTTTTGTGAAAGCAAAGAATCCATCTCGGAAATAGAGGATCTCTTCACAAACGCTAGGAACGGAAGACGCATTCGAAGCCTCCATAAGATTCAAGAAAAAGGGCAATTTCTAATCACTTGCAACATCCAAGGAGTCGAGTTCAACGACATCCTTTGTGACATCGGAGCCTGCCTTAGCATCATGTCAATATCAACCGCCAAACACATTGGTATTAAGCACATGCACCATACTCGAAGGAAAATAAGCATGGCTGATGAAACTTGTGCTACACCAAAGGGGATCGCCTATGACAAGCCCGTAAGGATCGGAGATTGCATAGCTCCCGTCGAGTTCTATATCGTCAAGGCGACGAAAGTTGATTCTACACCGGTGATCCTAGGATGGCCTTTCTTGTCAACCGTCAGAGCCATTATGGATTGGCCAAATCGACGTGTCTCCTTTGTCAACATCGACAAAGTTGTGTTCTACACCGATGTCCCGCTCAAGAAAGAAAGAGACCTCAAGTCAAAGGATCCCGATCCCGACTCACAATGGAGCGATGAGACACATGACAAAGAGACCGAAATGAGATCGAAGAAGACTTGTCGAAAGACATTGTCTTTCTACGACTTAGCTAATCCTGCTACCAACGTCGAGCTAAACGACTTTAAAGAAAAACGCTCAATAGGAGGCAACCCATTTAGGTATGCTTTTTTTTTTTTTTTCAATTAACATTTTCTTTTTCTATTAACGTTTTGTTTTTCTTAGTTTCAGCTAGTTGACCTGAATTTTGAATTTTGAAAGTTTATATTTCGTATGATGGATACCGTGGACTAGTGTTACGGAAACTTATGGTGAGAATTTTCTAGACTAGGTTGCAATTGATGTAGTTCGATGGTAATGGTTTAGAAGGGCGGTCTCCGAGATTTCGAGTTCCCTATGATTTTTGTTTGATCTTTGCGAGCTTTGGTTTTGTTTTAATTGAGGACAAATAAAGTCTAAGTTTGGGGGAGTTGAAAACACCGTATTTTTACCCATTTTACCGCTTATTTTAGAACAATTTAATAAGTGTTTCACACGATTTTATATGTTTTTATCATGGTTTTTGCATATTTGTAGTTTCAAGACTATTTTCAGGTTACTTAGACAAAAGCATTGAAATTGGAGAAAAACCAGATTTTCGGCTCAGAGTCAAACTGTCAGAAGTTCAATTACCAAATAGGTTATTCTCACCGTCTAATCCAGCCTAATATTGGAGATATTCAAGAAGAACCAGCTACCTTTCCATTCCAACTGATTTTAGGACGATCCAACGGTTCAATCAAAAGATATATCAAGATCAAGATGTCCCATTCGGCTACCCCCAGAAGCTCTCCACCCGCGGCCAAGAGGAAGTTCACCGTTGGCAGAAGCTCTCCACCTGCGGCCAAGGAGTGATTCACCACGGTCACATTCCATGGACCCGCAGCCAGCCCCTGTTCGGTCCCGTAAGCCCATTTGCAAGCCCGTTCGAATCCCGTCAAGTCAAAACCCTAAAGACCGACGAAAGCAAGAGAGAAGACCAATAAATATGTGTTTTAAGAGACCTAATTTCATGTGTTATTTTTTGTGCTTGCTTTTACATCACTTTTAGGTTAGTTTTGTTTTTACTTTTTGTTCTCTACTTTCGAGAATGGTGAAGAGGTTTTCTCCGGACTTCGTTCTTAAAATCGAGAAGCCCCTTCATCAATCTCACACTTTTAATTTAATTATGTCTTCACTTTCAACTATGTTCGAGTAGTTTTATCGTTGGGTTTAAATGGATTATCGAAGGATAATCATATGTTCGATAAGGATTTCACAAGGTAAACCTAACCGTATTCTATAACTCTTTCTTATAGATCGTTGTTAATGCATGATACTAGCGTCATGAACTAGAGGCTGATTCCTATGTGTTAGAAGAACCACCAAAAGTGTTGAATCTAACCACCCGAATCGTTCATCTATAAGAGCGTGTTGCACAATAAGATACGAAAGTATACTTATAGAGTGTCGTGAATGTTTACTAACCAGCTCGAACATCATAACTTTTTACGCGGCCGGAGACGAAAGCTACTGCTCGAGTATATAAGTTATTGGTGCGTAGGATGTACGAAAGTATGCTACACCATTTATTATGTTCTAGTTCGTGGAGTTTACTAGAATCAATGTTACTAAGAGCTTAGGTACCATGTTTGAATCAAATTTCCCCTAAGATATCCCTGTCGACCCAACATCGTTTTATTATAGTTTACAAATCGCTTTTCCCTTTTTAGTTTATGCCATCGATTTTCATACCTCAATTTACAAGCAATTTTCCATTTTTCATACTTTACAATTTCCGATACAAAAACCTTATTCTCGTTTTAGACTTCCTTGTTAATACTATGTCTATGGTCTCACAGAAAAGCATTCCCGCCCTGTGAATCGATACATTAAGTCTTACAGCACACATATGTGCACTTGCAAATTTTTAAAGTTTATAAATTTAAAACCTGAAGTTAGGATAACAAATCCGACCGCATCAGCTTGCACCACATCCAAAACAATCAAAGGATACCCTAGTAAATAATACAATTCAAAATAATGTGTCTCTATGGTTACTCCAAAAAAGGAAAATACCTCTTTCCCTTCATAGGATGGAGAATATGGAAGGTGCAGAATGACCTTCTTTTTAAGAATATGAGATGGTTAATTCAAGATACAATCAATAAACCCACCATAGACCTTAAATTATGGTCGGAAGCAGTGCGTGCTGAAGAAATACAAATGAGGCTTAAACAAGAGTTTGCCAAAGAGATGCAATGAAATGATAAAAACAACAAAAGCACAGACACTTGAAGAAACTATCTCAAAATCTAACACACTCTATTGTTTTGTAGATGACTCTTGGATATCTTTTGATCAGCCAATAGGTTTTAGATGGTTGATCAACAAAAAAAAAAAAAAGAATGCAAATAGTTAAAGGTTCATCAACTACAAACTTAAGAACATGCACATTGGAAGCGGAAGCAGAAGCTTTATTAATGGCTGTCATACAAGTAAAAACGCTGGGTTCCCAAAGAGTAACATTTTGTAGAGATTCCACCTCGCTATACAAGTTACTGCAAGACAACCCAATAAGCCAAAGTTCTAGCAAATGGAAACATCTTACTATCACCATATATGTGAGTGATATTTTGAAAGTAGCTATAATTGTATGTGTATCAAAAGAGAAGTTAGGGCCCTGTTCGTTTGCTCATCTGACATTTACATCCAGATGATCCATTTAAATGATTCATCTGGATGATGCATATGAATGTTCATTTCCATTTTCGCTTGTTCATTTGGATGATTCATCTGAATAAACATTTGTTTGTTTGGTTATGTTAATCTGAATTTACATCTCCATCTAGATGCTTTTAATTAGAACATTTGTTTGTTTGGTCATTTTAATCTGAATTTACATCTCCATCTAGATGCTTTTAATAAAAAAATGACTAAAATATCATTCCTTTAATCTAATCATATTTTTAATCTTAATCTTAACAATATTAATTTTAATTCATGATCTAAACAATATTTACAACTAAATACTTTTCAAATTATTATTTTTGACATCTGTAAATTTTATTTTTCATGAAAATATTTTTTTATAAGAAATTTCATCATATAAATTTATAATTTATAGATTTCTATTTTCATGAAATGTTTAAATTTAAGAAATTATTTTGTTATAAAAATTTAAAAATACACTAATATAAAAAAGGATTTACTTTTTCAGGAGTGAAAACACGAAATAACATTTTTGATGGGAAAATAAGAGATAATGCAATTTTGCTTTACTAACGGAAAACACGATTTAACGTATTTGGCGAAAACAAATTTTTCGTTTTTAGGGGGAAAACGGAATATACGTTTTTGGCGAGAAAAATTAAATTTCATGTTTTTGGCGGAAAAACGGAATTTTACGTTTTTGGCGGAAAAACAGAATATACGTTTTGGCAAAAAAACATGATTTTACGTTTTTGGCGGAAAAACATGATTTTACGTTTTAGGAGGGAAAACAAGATTTTACATTTTTGCGGGAAAACGAGATTTTATGTTTCATACCTCAATTTACAAGCAATTTTCATACCTCAATTTACAAGCAATTTATGCCAAAAACAGAAAATTGCTTGTAAATTGAGGTATGAAACGTAAAATCTCGTTTTCCTGCCAAAAACGTAAAATCTTGTTTTTCCGCAAACATGTAAAATCCCGTTTTTTCCGCCAAAAATGTAAAATCATGTTTTTCCGCCAAAAACGTAAAATTCTGTTTTCCCGCCAAAAACATGAAATTTTATTTTTTACGCCAAAAACGTATATTCTGTTTTCCCCTTAAAAACAAAATTTTTGTTTCTCGCCAAAAATGTTAACTCTTGTTTTCCGTTAGTAAAGCAAAATTGCATTATCTCTTATTTTCCCATCAAAAATATTATTTCGTGTTTTCACTCCTAAAAAGTAAATCCTTTTTATTAGTGTATCTTTAAAATTTATAAAAATAATTTATTAAATTTAAACATTTTATGAAAATAGAAATCTATACATTATAAATTTATATGATGAAATGTCTTATAAAAATTTTTTTTTCATGAAAATGAAATCTTACAGATGTCAAAAATAATAATTTGAAAAGTATTTAGTTGTAAATATTGTTTAGATCATGAATTAAAATTAATATTGTTAAGATTAAGACTAAAAATATGATTAGATTAAAGCAATAGTATTTTAGTCATTTTCTTATTAAAAGCATCTCGATAGAGATGTAAATTCAGATTAAAATGACCAAATTCAGATGAATCATTTAAATGGATCATTTGGATGTAAATGTCAGATGAGCAAACGAACATGGCCTAAACAAATATCAAATCTCATATTTGATGACAAATATGAATCATCTAAATGATGAAACCATCAAGTCCTATATAATGAAATGGTTTGATGACAAAAAAAAAAAAGCAAGAAAACAAAAGACCTATATCCCGTTCTCGCGCCACCGACATGGGTTTCTACAAAATTAGTTCCAGTATTGTCTCAAGACGATTCGTTACAAAATTGATCGAACCCTAGCTTGCATCCATTCCCAATCCTCTTTTCCTATGGATCTCTTCAAATCAGTTCTCTCCGAATACGATCATCAACAACCCGATTCACCAGAAGATTCCATTCAATCTCCTCTATACGATCCCACAACTTCTTCTTCTTCTTCTTCTTCATGGACCTTCGGCAATCTGATCAAAACCCTAGCAACCAAATCCGAATCTGTAATCGGGTCCTACCGTCGCGATTTCGAGGAATTCGGATCCGAATTGAAGAAAGAAACCTCTGTGATCCGACGAGCTGCTTCTCGTGCCGTCAAAGATTTACCTGACTCTCTCGAAATCGGCGCCTCCGTCGCCCAAGAGTCGCTCGAATCGGTTGGTCAAGCGATTGACGATATCGGAGCCACCGTTTGGAAATCAACGGCTAAGATCATTTATCATGGTAAGGAATCTCTGTTATCGTCTTCATCGGAAGTTTCCGATAATCGTAGAAATCATCAGGTCTTATCTGTAAAACCGTATAGTCGATTCGAGATGCAGTTGCTTGCGATTCAATCGGATAAAGGGACGTATGTTAGAGAACCAGATGATTTAGGGGATTTTGAGAATTGGGGGTTTAAGCTAGAGGAGAAAGAGAGTGAGATTGTTGATTTAATCAATGAAAACAAAGATGTGAAAGAGATTTACGAGCACGTTGTGCCTATGGAAGTTGATGCTGAGACTTTCTGGAGGAGGTACTTTTATAAAGTGTATAAACTTGAGCAAGCAGAAGAGGCTAGAGTTAAGCTTGTGAAGAGAGCTATTTCCGGAGAAGACGAGGAGGATTTGAGCTGGGATCTCGATGAAGAGGGCGATGAAACCGGTGGCGAGTCTTCATTGATTCCGGTCTCAGAGGGAAAATGTTCAGTCACTAAGAGAGGTTCAGAAAATATGGTATTGGAGGAGGAGATGGCAGAGAGCAGAGAAGTGTCGTCTAAGGACAGTGATATCTCGGTGATTTCGACACAGCCATCATTACCTGAGGTTGAAGATCTTGGGTGGGATCAGATGGAAGAAGATATCAGAAGCAATGAGGATGAGGTTTTAGAAGCTGGTCAAGGGTCTGAGGAGAAATCTGATTGGCGAAGACGGGTAAGTGTAGCAGAGGAAGAAGAGGATTTAACTTGGGATATTGAAGATGAAGATGATGAGGACTCTGTTAAACAATAAAAAAGAGTAGTTGTGATATAGAAAAGGGGAGATTTGGAATCGAAGTGTGATCATAAGTCTTAAGTTATCAATGCTGAAGACAATGAGTCTGCTAAAACTAAGAATCTTGGGTGTTTAAGAATCTGCTGTGTTCTTCAACAAGCAGAAACAGGCGATCGCTGCATATCTATAGGTAAAAAAGTGAATACGATTCTTCATAAACGTGCATATTAACAAATAATTTGTATAATACTCTGATCCGGTGAATATAAACGAATTTGTACAATACTCTAGATATGTCACAACTCACAAAACAGTTCAAGAAACAAGTTAGCATTAAGTGAATCTTCTTTGAATATAATACTACATCATAATATAAGCCATATGTTTTTGTTGTATTCTGCACTTTTGATAAGATCCCACATCTTTCTATGTATCTATATTTTGAATAACAAGAAGAGCCAAGTCTTAGGTGGAGTAGCGACTGCGAATGTAGAGGAACAAAGCCGTGGATACAGCCACCATATACGGGAAGATTGTCCATATTCCCTGCATTAAGATAGGAACCAAAACTTGCGTCAAAGGCTCAAAGATATTCACAATCTGTTTTCTCTCTCTCTGTCGCTCTACTTACCACTGCTGTTGCTACTGTTGCAACCGCGAACATGGGGCGTTCTCTAAGGAGAAACCCGATCACAAGCTGAAACATTTGTTAGAATTAGAACCATCTAGTTAGTCCCAGATTCATAATAGAACAAAGAATCGGATCCACTGTAAAGAAAAGCAGATACCTGAAGTGGAAGAGTAATCAAGCCGCCGCAACAAACTCCTGCAAAGAAACATTCTGGAGATATTCCCTGTAAATTTTCATGTGGATAGGTTTGAGTAACCACTTGCTGCATATTGAATGAATTCCGCAAAAGACTTACAAGAGCCCCGGCAAAGAATGCTGTAGGATTCCTCATTCCAAGAGAAAATCTTTCCACTGTATTCGATGTTCGTAGAATCAAACATTAGTCAAGATATAATATAGAGTCATTCATCACATTCTTGATAATCTTTCTACTACATTCAAATTGTAACTTACCAAAACCTGACAGGTTTCCGTATTTTTGGACGGCCTGAGTGATACTCAGCGCTTTCTCTTTACCTATACCGAGCTTTATATCAAAAAGCCGGTACCAATGAGAAAAGTAGAAAACAATCAGCTTTTGGGATGCAAACTCTAATTACAAAATAACAAGAATGGATTTCACCTAAGGGAAAGTAACCTTTGAACAAACATCATCTGATGCTCCACTCTGTCGGAAGAGCTTCCCAAGGTAAAACGGTATCATATCGCTTATACAAACTCCCCTTTTCAGTTATTTTCAAGTTGCCAACAAAAACACCAATGGTTAAAGCTGGATGATAACCATTAAGAACCAAGGAGGCTATGTTGTTTTAACCAGAGATATTGCTTTTACCAGTAAACCCATGATACTGTAGAAACTATATAAGGAGCATTCCGAGAGAAAGACTCCGCAAAGGATTGCCACGTCCCATCCAGAGTTAACATTCGAGCCAATGTTATCCCAACCTGCATTTAACATTTACAAGAAACTGTCACCAAAATGAAATCTGATTAGAAGCATTTTAATGAAGCAGAGTCCAAAAAGATAAAAAGGAAGACGAAACAGAAGTACCGGCGTAAACCACAAACCCATATATTTAGAGCCTCTTCGCTAATAAATAGCCCGCACCCGGCTGCCATTAGCAACCAAAAGTAAACCCATCTGCAGAAAGAAAGACACTAAAGCAGCTAAAAGGTGCAATCTTTTTTCATAAGAAAGATTAACTAGGAGTAGTGTTACGGCTAACTGTTACATTACCCCGGCGCATTCCCTGGAATCATGAATCTGTTTCCAAAAGCATTGAAAGTAAAGCCTACTGAAGATGATGAAGCTTTGGCCAGGCTCTTAACCTCAAAAGGTGAACCACCAGAGCCCTTCAAAGTTACACATATTACAGTAATAGTCAGAGCCAGGCCTAACCCCAAACCTAGCTTTGCTATGAATGGGACTCTCTTCTTTTCAGATACTCTTGCGTTTTCGGTTTTAAGTATCTCATCGACATTTGGTTTCTCATCTTCACTATCTTGAGACTTTGCAGAGTCATTATTTCCGACATTTTCTTTCTGAAAGCTTCTCATCCTGATCCTGTCACAGTATAAGCAATTAAGCATCAAACTGAGACTTTTTTTTTCTACTGATTCCAATCAAATTGGCATTTAAATCGACACAACATTTTGATATCCAACAGGAAAATGTTGAAACTACTAAAATGCCTCAATTTCTTCCTATTCCAGAACTGTTTCCATGAGATGATTCTAGTTGCAAACTAACCATTACCTAATCAAAATTTCTTTTCCAGGAAGATCAGATTCTACAAAAGAGTGCCCAAATTCCACAATCAGAACATATCGAACTCTTTCTACCAAACTAAAAACGATCGAGATTTCGATGGGAGAAGTAATAATTATCACGAAGTAAACCTGTAAGAAGAAGATTTTAGGAGCCGTGAAAAGGAGAAGCTTTCTGCAGCAATGTACAAAACTCTGCTCCTCAAGACAACAACAAGGTTGGGTTTAGCAAGTTTAAAGGAAAACCCATTTACCGGAACCGCCCTGGAAGACAACATTTTTCGGGTTCTACGATTTTGGTTCGAATACGGAGAAGAGAAGAAGGGGAAACAATGTGTGAGTTATGGATACAATTTGGCCTTGTTTGAGTGGTGATCTGCGACACTGAAGATACGCATATTCTCTCTTTGATTCAACGAGCGTCGAGGATAAAATGTGACTTATTGCTAAAATGCTGTATTTGGTGTAAACGTATTCTCAAATAATAGAAAGTGTAAAAATCCAAAACACCAATCAAAGTCTCAATAATTACAGATCCAACCACAATTTGGATCCGATAAAGTCGAAATCCGGTGGAATCGGGTCGGGTGTAGCTATAATATCTATATATATAAAGAAAGCTTTTCTCTCTTCTCACGATGCCACCTCAGCATCCTAAAAATTTAATATACATACTAAATACATATATTAATTATAAATTTGGTTTTAACATTATGAAAAGAATTTGAAAAGGTATTACTCATATTCTAAATAAAACCAGAAAATAATAAACTTATATGAATATAGTTCTTTGAAATAATAACAGGTTTAATAAATTTGGTTATCATAATATATTTCAACTTTTATAAATTTGGTTTTAACATTATGAAAAGAATTTGAAAAGGTATTACTCATATTCTAAATAAAACCAGAAAATAATAAACTTATACGAATATAGTTCTTTGAAATAATAACAGGTTTAATAAATTTGGTTATCATAATATATTTCAACTTTTATAAATTTGGTTTTAACATTATGAAAAGAATTTGAAAAGGTATTACTCATATTCTAAATAAAACCAGAAAATAATAAACTTATA
>PKML01054979.1:703777-766190 GCA_002933935.1 Eutrema yunnanense
TTATCTCAAACAAGTTTTGACTCAATAAAACAATTTTGACTCGATAAAACGACTGAATCTAAGAAAAACAAACACAATGTCAGCAGACACCTCCCCCAGACTTGAACAACACTGTCCCAGTGTTATCTAGCCTAGAGTAGGTAAAAGAAGACAAAAGAATTGAAGAAACGAAGAGAAACCACAAGTTACCTTGCTGGAACATCGAGTATCGATCGACACGCAGCCTGGTATCGATCGATACCAGGCTTAAATCGACTTGATGAACCGTATTTTTGCGATCGGTGTCGATCGATACCAATGGGGTATCGATCGATCGATACCAATGGGGTATCGATCGATACTAAGGCGATTTCGAGTATGCTCCTTGTTTATCCTGACACAAACATAAAACGAACAAAAATAAAAGGAAAAATGACTCAAAGACAGACTCACCAGTGGGTTGCCTCCCACCAAGCGCTCGTTTAACGTCAATAGTTTGACTGTAACGCCATTCAGGCTGTTGGTGCATCATCCAAAGGCATTATCTGCCCTGTTGGAATCTCGGCTTTCGCCCAATAGTGTTTCGCTCTTTGTCCATTGACAGTGAACTCTTCGCCTTTGCGATTGATCAGCACTACAGCACCATGTGGTCTGACCTCTTTGACTGTGAAGGGACCTGTCCAACGAGAACTCAATTTACCAGGAAACAATTGCAAACGAGAGTTATACAGAAGTACATGGTCGTTTGGCTCGAAGTGTCTGAAGATGATCTTCTTATCATGATAGGCATTGGTTCTCTCCTTGTACAGCTTTGAGTTCTCATAAGCATGGTGCCTGATCTCATCCAGCTCGTTCAGCTGAATCAATCTCTTCTCAACAGCTGGTTTGATGTCGAAGTTCAGCAACTTCGTCGCCCATGCAGCCTTGTGCTCAATCTCCACTGGAAGATGACATGCTTTCCCATACAGCATTTGGAAAGGTGTAGTACCCAGCGGTGTCTTGAAAGCAGTCCTGTATGCCCATAGTGCATCATCCAACTTCGTAGACCAATCCTTCCTAGAAGCACTCACTGTCTTTTCCAAGATCTCCTTGATCTGCCTGTTGGAGACCTCGACTTGCCCACTTGTCTGAGGGTGATATGGAGTAGCTACACGATGGTTCACACCATACTTCTTCAACAACCTCTCGAAAACCTTTTTGATAAAGTGAGAGCCACCATCACTTATCACAACTCGAGGTACTCCAAAGCGGGGGAAAATGATGGTCTTAAACAGCTTAAGAACCACCGCAGAGTCATTTTTCTCACTAGCTATCGCTTTCACCCATTTGGACACATAGTCCACAGCAACCACGATATAATTCTTCTTGTGTGACGATGGAAAAGGGCCCATAAAGTCGATGCCCCAGCAATCGAAAACTTCAATCTCCAGGATGAAATTTTGTGGCAGCTCATGTCTCTTAATTATCTTCCCTCTCCATTGATAAGCATCACACTGTGAGACGAAAGTATGAGCATCCTTAAACATGGTAGGCCACCAGAAGCCTGCTTGTAGAGCCTTGGACACTGTCTTGAAAGTGGCAAAGTGTCCAGCATAGTCGGATCCATGGCAATGAAACAAAACACCTAGAACCTCTGATTCAGCAACGCATCTCCTGTATATACCATCAGAACAATGCTTGTACATGTAAGGTTCATCCCAAAAGAATCTCCTTATGTCGCGCATGAACTTCTTCTTGTAATACTTCTTGAGGTGTCTTGGCTCTGCATCTGCAGCGAGGTAATTGGTAATATCAGCGTACCATGGACTATTAGAATCGGCTGCAGCGACGAGATGGTTTTCAGAAACACCAGGATGATCAACAATGAAAACAGGTTCGGAATCGCCTGGGTATCGATCGATACTGAAACCTGCAACTCATAAAAATTGCTGATTCTCTGCGAGATTCATCTGAAACCCAGTTTCAATGAAATAAATGGCTTCCTCAGGTAGTTGATCATCTATAGGGACGTCTGCATCGATCCGCATTCGCGAGAGATGGTCAGCGACTCCGTTCTCTATGCCTCTCTTGTCCTTAACCTCGATGACAAATCCTTGTAGCAAAAGAACCCAACGACAAAGACGAGGTTTGAGATTCTTGTTATTCATCAGATACTTGAGAGCAGCATGATCAGTATGAACAACCACCTTGCTCCCAATCAACTAAGATCGGAATTTCTCAAAGGAGAAGACAACTGCAAGTAGTTCCTTCTCTGTGGTGCTGTAATTCCTCTGAGCATCATCCAATATTCTGCTGGCATAGTAGATGACGTGCAGCTTCTTATCCTTCCTCTGACCCAGAACGGACCCAACAGCAAAATCACTAGCATCACACATGATCTCAAAAGGCAGAGTCCAATCAGGAGGTTGCACAATCAGAGCACTCACCAAAGTCTTTTTGATCTCCTCAAAGGCTGCAAGACAATCAGGTGTGAAATCAAATTTGATCTCCTTGCACAGTAAAGCAGTGAGTGGGCGTGCTATCTTAGAGAAATCCTTGATAAACCTCCTGTAAAACCCAGCATGACCAAGGAAACTCCGAATATCCTTCACAGAAGTCGGTGGTTGGAGATTTGTCATGACCTGAATCTTGGCTTTGTCGACTTCGATCCCAGCTTCAGAAACCTTGTGCCCAAGCACGATGCCATCTTGAACCATAAAATGACACTTTTCCCAATTAAGGACCAAGTGTTTCTCTTCACACCTCTGGAGCACCTTACACAAGTTAGCCAAACAGTCCTTGAATGATGATCCATATACTGAAAAATCATCCATGAACACCTCCATGAAATCTTCAATCATGTCTGTGAAGATAGACGTCATGCACCTCTGAAAAGTGGCGGGAGCGTTACACAATCCAAATGGCATTCTCCTATAGGCGAATGTGCCATAGGGACATGTGAAAGTGGTCTTCCCTTGATCATCTGGATGGATAGGAATCTGGAAGAAACCTGAATATCCATCAAGGAAGCAGTAGTAGGGATGACTAGCCAACCTCTCCAACATCTGGTCAATGAATGGCAATGGGAAGTGATCCTTCCGTGTAGCTGCATTCAACTTCCTATAGTCAATGCACATTCGATGTCCAGTGATAGTCCTCGTAGGAATCATCTCATCCTTCTCATTCTTCACCACTGTTATCCCTCCTTTCTTAGGAACAACGTGCACTGGACTGACCCAATAGCTATCTGAGATGGCATAGATAACTCCTGCATCTAAGAGTTTCATGACCTCTTTCTTAACCACTTCTTTCAGGTTCGGATTCAGCCTCCTTTGATGCTCAATTGAAGCTTTTGACTCGTTCTCAAGATGAATCCTATGCATGCACAGGTCCGGTGATATACCTGAAATGTCATCAAGAGAATAGCCAAGAGCTTTGCGATACTTGCGCAGCTTGCTTAGCAGTAAGGTAACCTCTACGTTGTTCAAAGAAGCATTTAGGATTACTGGGAACGTGTAATTTAGACCAAGAAAACCATACCTCAGATTCGCAGGAAGTGGTTTGAGTTCCACTTTAGGAGCTTTCTCCTCGCTCCAATCTCCAAGCCCAGCAGCTTGCTTAGTTCTTTCGGCCAAACTTCTTTCTGGCTGTAGGGTATCGATCGATACCAGGTGGGTATCGATCGATACTGGTAGTGCTGAATCGAGCATCTTCCCGTATTCAGCAGCAACATCACTCGAATTAATCTCTGACTCAGCTGAACAGACCAGTGCTCTCTCCAATGGGTCCTCAGGATGCATCTCCAGGAAGTACTCTTCAGCAATGTCACAGACGGTATCAACGAAGAAAGTCTGTCCATTGATGGTTGGTCTCTTCATCATCTTCTCCATGTTAAAAGTCATGACCAACTCACCAATGTTAAGAGTTATCTTCCCATTCCTGCAATCAATCAGAGCACCAGCTGTTGCTAGGAATGGCCTTCCCAAGATGAGAGGATCTCTTGGTTCTGAATCATACTCCAAGACAATGAAATCGGTTGGGATTAAGCAATTCCCAATCATAATCAGAACATCCTCGAGCAATCCTTCTGGAAGTCTAACTGAACGATCAGCGAGTATCAGCGAGATCCTCGTAGAAGTGAAGTCTGTCATTCCCATTCTCTTAGCAACCGAGTAAGGCATGAGGTTGACACTTGAGCCAAGGTCACAAAGAGAACGCTCAAACCTGTCAGTAGCAATTGTGCAATCCAAGACAAAGCTCCCTGGATCTGGTAGTTTCGTTGGGATCATGTTGTTTAGGATCGCACTGCACTCATGAGTGATCATCAGACAACCGTCTTCAAGGTTCACATTGCTGGACACCATCTTCTTGACATATCTCCTGAAAGCTGCAGAAGTTTTGATAGCATCGATGAAGGGAAGTTCAACAACCAGCTTGTCCAAAATTTCCTTACATCTAGCATCCTCTACTTCCTTCTTAGTCTTCCCAAGAGCTCTGGGATAAGGTATCCTCGGTATGTAGACCCTCTCTGGTAGTGTTTTAGGCTTCTCCTTCGTAACCTCAAGTACTGCATCGTTTTCAGGTTCGGTATTGATCGATACTGGGGGGGGGTATCGATCGATACACGGGATTTTGAGTTTTCCCGTGTACGAATTTTGATCGGTGTCAATCGATGCTGGGTAGTGTCGATCGATGCTCTGACGATTTCAGTGTCCTCATCGTCAGATATCTCAAAATGCACAGCAGGTTGGTATACTCTTGCTCCTGAAGTGACCTCCTTACCACTTCTCAAGGTAATAGCATTGATGTGTGCCCTTGGGTTCTCTCCTTTTCCTGGAAGAAAACCTTCTTGTCTTCTCGGAGCTTCTGAAGTCTGAGCTACCTGAGTTTCCAGCTTCTTCTGACCAATACCAAGAGCATCGATCCTTCCACTCAGATCTTTGTACATGGCGTCCATCTTACCATTGAAGGTCACTGTGATCTGATGCTGTCCTTAAACGAGTGTTTCAAGCATGGCCTCAATCTTGTTCTCTGATGTTTTAGCAGTCACAGGCTCGTAAGAAGGACTTCCGTAGTTCCTGGTGTAACCGCTGTTCTGGGCAGGTTTTTTGTTGAATCCTCCTTGCTGGAAGTTGTTGTTGAAGCTCCGATTGTTGTTGAATTGGTTCCTCTGTCCCTGAAAACCAGAACCACCAATGTAGTTGACATCTTCTGCTTCACCCTCATTGAATACCTCAACATCCTCAGCAAAATGAAAGGCCTTTGTTGTCTTTCCCAGCAGAAGACTGTGCATCGAATCCAACTGAGCCTTAACTTCAACGATCTGCGACCCATCCTGATTACCAGCCAACTTCTTGCGCTCGAAATCTGCACTCTTGGTGCTACTGCTAGATGCAAAATTCTCAATCAACACATAAGCATCCTCAGGGTACCTGGTGTTGAAGTTACCATTGCTTGAAGCGTCCAGAGCCATATGATATCTCCAATCTACTCCTCTAAAGAAGATACCCAGCAGCTGCACATCAGAGTATCCATGATGTGGACAATCTCTCTGGTACGATCTGAATCTCGTCCAAGCAGCCTTGAACGCCTCAGTAGGTCCTTGAGAAAAGGTGGAGATTTTATTCCTCATATCTTCAGATCGTCCATCATCGTAGAAATTAATCAGGAAGGTCCTCTTAGTGTTCTCCCAATTAGTTAGCGATCCAGGAGGTAGCTGCCGCAGCCAGTAAGTAGCATCTCCACCTAGAGAGTAGGGGAAAAGCTTGCAGAAGAGATAATCGTAGGACACTCCATTGCTCTTGATGCTAGTGACCAAGTCCTCAAATTTCTCCACATGGTCCATCGGATGTTCATGAGGAAGACCATGAAAAAGATGCTGTCCCACTAGAGTGTAGTAAGCAGGTTTCAGCTCAAAGTCGTTCCTCTCAAACGCAGGAGGACGAATCACTGACCGATTGGCGAAAAACTGATCTGGCCTGTTGTACTCACCAGTCGTTCTTCCACGATTAACCACAGCATTCCTCGCGTTCCCAGCGGCATTCTCAGCGACAACAGGAGCAGGTGGAATGACGATCCCCTCTCCATCCAGACGTTGTCCTTGCTCATCGCACAACCGACCCTCTTGGTCTCTGTAAGCACCAGCTGCATCACGAACTAACCCCACTTGATTGTTGTTCATCTTAGCTGATTTCTTTGCTTTCCTGTTTGTTCGTTCCACGAGTGCTAGCTGTTCCAGTGATAGATCAACTAGCGGAGTGCTCTTTTTGCTTCTGGTTTCTCGATTAGGCATGCACCTGAAATCAAAAGTAAAGAGCGTAAGTAACTGAAATTGACGACGGGTATCGACCGATACCAAAAGGGTATCGATCGATACTCAGGCGATTTAGACGAATTTCTTAGCTAAAATCTAATGGCGAATTGAGTCCCCGGCAACGGCGCCAAAATTGATTTGCTCAATTTAATACCCTAAATAGTACTAAAGCAGTTTCTGCAGTAAATCAGGGGTCGAACACAAGAACTCAGTTATCACACAATATATTATATAGATCCGAAACAAGCTAAATCAAAAGATGTAATTGAAAACAGGATTGCAAGTAAAAGTGTTGTAAATTCAGTTGGAGGCAGACAGGTTCAGGGTATTTCTCAGGAAATCAATGAATACAACTAAACTAACTAACATGATTCAGATTTAGCACGGTTCTAGAACTCAAATCACTAAAATATAGCTAACCAACTCTCGTTGCGAAAACTATCTAAATCTAAATCCTAGGAATTCCAAATCTCTTTGCGAATCCTAAAGTCTAAATCAGCTTTAAGGCTCAGGTTTGATATGTTCACAAATCAATTAAACCAAATCTCTTTGCGAATAATCAATTTGCTCACTATAGATTCTATCAGGTAATTAATCGTACTCTCGTGCCTAATCAATTATCCTAAGATCTAAGTTCTAGGTGATCAATCTAGAATTAGCTTTGAGAACAACCTATGGTGAAGAACTAATTCAGATAGTGAATCCTAGAAGATAATCAACTTAGCATTCAAAGAAATCCCTATGAGAAAGCCCCAAACCTAACAGGTGATCTACTCAGACATAGAGATTGAAACAATAAACATGACTGAATAAATACTCAAATAGATAATAAGAAAGAGTAACAAGATGTTTTGAGATCTGAATCTCGGACGAAGAGAAATTCAGACTTGTCTCTCTTCTCACCAAGTTCTCTCTTAAAACCAAAACAAATAAAGCATAGCCTAAACAGATGGCTAAAAACCTAATTATATAGCTAAACCACGAATTGGGGTCTTCTTGCAAATATCAAAGTCTTCTGGGCACTTTTGCAATTCTTCAAGTCTTGGGAAAAAGTCGTGGCCCATGAATTCTCGATGAGTGTCGATCGATACCAGGGGGTATCGATCGATGCTTGTCGCTCAGATCGGGCACTTAGTCATCAGACTTCAGTTTTGCTCCAGAATGCTCCAATATCTCCAATAATACTCCAAATGTGCTAAAACCTGTAAATGACTCTAAAATACTCCAAAATACTATAAAGACTCTATAAAAAGGACTTATACCATAGCTTAAACAGGGTAAAAACCATGATATATCAGAAAGGAGGTGTGGACACTCTTTCAGCGAGTAAAAGCGAGTAAAACTTCTCGAAGAAAAGGATCGTCAAATCTCATTTTCTTTGTTTTATTGTTTGTAATTTGCTATTTTATATTTTATGTTTGTTTATGTAATTTTTCATTTTTGTATCATTCGTACATTTGCTGATTAATATAATATAATCTGTTAAAAAAAAAATTTAGTTATATAAAATTATTTTAATTATTTTTGATATTTCATAGGTTAATGATCTACCAAAAGTTTCATATGAAAACATAGAGGGAGATGATAGATTTGGGGGAAACCTTAGAAGTATAATAGTTTCTCTTAGTTTATATTGATTTGGCCAATAGGCTTATTTATACAAATACATAACTTGTCTACCAAGTTCTTTACAAATATGATAATAGGAAATCTACCTATTTAACAATAAGGAAATATACACAAATGTTAACTTTCCGTTTAACTCGATCTCTCCGAAATCTCCTAAGACCTTCCCGCAAGCTTATACGTGATAACACGTATGAGATTGGACAATCGTTAAAATCCATAACGCCGTATATCGCATGGATCATTGAAGCAAAGAACTTGAAATCCTCAAGTCGATTCGAACTAAAGTCACAAGTCTGGGTCACTCTTCGAACTTCTTGTCCATGAAGAAACTTGTGTCTTAAGGTTAAAAAATGACATAGACATTATCATAAACCACCGGATCAGTATATATCCGTTGGAGTCATCATCTTCGTGGCCACATCGAATTTGTAGTTGATGGATAACCACATGAAGACCTGAAAATAAAAGATTAAATATGAACGAACCCATCAGGTTCATGCTCATAATCCATATCATAATTGCCAATAGTTACCAAACGTTTGTTTTTTCTTTTCTTTTTTTTCTTTTTTTTTCAAAAGGGGGAGAAGATAATAAAAGGAAGAAATCGTAGAAGGAGGTCAAAGAGAAAGAAGTAGAATATTAAAGGATATATCGGCATAGCGGTAAGCAGCCAAGATCGAAACAAAAACCCTTTAGTAGTTAGGTTAATGCTCTGATACCATGATAGATTTGGAGAAAACCTTAGAAGTATAATAGGTTCTCTCAGTTTATATTGATTTGGCCAATAGGCTTATTTATACAAAGACATAACTTGTCTACCAAGTTCCTTACAAATATGATAATAGAAAATCAACCTATTTAACAATAAGAAAATATACGCAAATGTTAACTTTCCGTTTAATTCGATCTCTCCGAGATCTCCTAACACCCTCCTGCAAGCTTATACGTGATAACACGAAAACCATAGAGAAGAAACACCCTCCCGCAAGCTTATACGTGATAACACGAAAACCTTAGAGAAGAAACGGCTGCGCCTTTTTAATAATATGAAACCTGGCTCTGATACCATGATAGATTTGGAGGAAACCTTAGAAGTATAATAATTTCTCTCAGTTTATTGATTTGGTCAATAGGCTTATTTATACAATGACATAACTTGTCTACCAAGTTCTTTACAAATATGATAATAGGAAATCTACCTATTTAACAATAAGGAAATATACATAAATGTTAACTTTCCATTTAACTCGATCTCTCTGAGATCTCCTAACAGGAGAAGGATATGAAGCTTCTAAATGCTTTCATAAATGTTTTGTTGATTGGTTGATAAAAGGCTTAATACTTTTTTAAATGCTCTACTTATCAAGACCTTAGTGTTCATGCGTTTCCTAAGGAATCTCATACACTTTATCTTCTGTTGAACCAAACTTCCAGAGAGACATATCTCCTTGCATCGGATGACCACCACTTTCTGTCCATTGAGAAACTTCCAGAGAGACATATCTCCTTGCAACTATCAAACCTAGGAGACCAAGCATGTGGTATCGTGCGACCAGGCACCATTCTTCTTCTTCTTCTAGTTCTCCCTGCTTTGGTTCTACACAAAAACTTTAATTGCATGTATATAAAGGATAGGGTTTTGTATAGTTTTAAATTGGGGTTAAAGCCCAAAACCGGCCCATGATCTTGTATTTTGTATTTACTTTGTGTTATGTTTGGCATTAGGCCTCGGATTCGGTTTTGTCGGATCGGTTCGGTTCAGTTAGTCAGCTCTTCAAGTAGTTCGGGTTTTCAAAATACTACTGAAATTAACGGTAGTAAAATATGATTCGGTTCGGTTTGTTCAACGGGTAGTTCGGTTTTGAATTTTACAACCAATATAACTAAAATTTTGGTTCAAATTTGGATAAATTCGCTTATGTTCGGAATTTTATATAAATTTTGTAAAATTTGGTATGATTCGGTATATGTCGCTAAGGGGAATTTAACAAAAACAAAAAAAAACGATCACCGAAAATCGAACAGATTTTATAATGTGGCCGATCAGTTCACACATAATAACTGAAAACGAAAACCTCGGTTTGGTTTAAAATCGCAGGCCTATTGGGCATAAATATAATTGATCATCTAAAATAATTGATTAAGAACTTCACAATTTCGACAAATCATACCGAGTTAGAGATTAAGAGGGAAAAAAAAATCAGAACCATAAATGAAAAGAGATCAATCCTCAATCGATAAATTGTAGAAGGAAAGACCCTAGAATCCTTACTTAGGCAAGACAAACGGCATCACATATTGTGACATTCCAAGAATCAAAATTAGGGCTTTTTCTGATTAAAATTCTAAGGCCTTAACCCTAAAATTTATCGCCAAAAATGAATGAAATGAAATAGTGGTCCGAAAGAAACATTAGTCAAGTGTAGGGCCTGTTTCGAGTTAAGAAAAAACCCATAAGAAAAAGTGGGTAATGAGGTCATTTTAAAGTGAATCATAAATTTTTGTGACTCAATTTTCGTGGTCCATTAGTAAGGAGAAGATGAGCCCAATAAGAGAATCCCATAATGACCATTAAGGGCAAAAAAAACATTTCTTTGAAAAACCCTAAACCTAGAAAACTCACTCCCTTGCTCTATAAATATAAGAGCCACAATTTGGAGAAGATCATAGAGAGTTCTTGCTGCGAAGCCCTGCCGGAAACTCGTTAGAGCCACCACAGTCGAGCCACCTCGAAGGATGAGCTACTGTAGCCCCCTAGAAGGCAGATCTGACCCATTTTGGAAGAAAAGAGAAACGGATAAGCAAATCCAATCGGATCGATCTGAAATTTGGTAACTATATCCGTGACTCTCAGATATAGCTATACTCGCAAGAGTTTTGTCATTCTGAGTTACGGTTTGAAAGTTATATGCGTTTTCCCAAGACAGATCTGCGCAGATCGAATCTTGTAAGCATTTTGCCATCGATCCAGAAAGCTCCAGAAGGCGATCTACATACCGCTGTGAAGCTCTTCAACCCAGCTTTACAGATCTACCTTCCGATCTCCATTCCTAGTTTCTAGACGTAGCGTTTCCCAACCGCAACCGCTTTGATTATTATGGGCTTGCATTAGTCAATATGGTTAGTCATTCTCTGCCTCGGCCCACTCAGGTACTCATTCAAACCTCTCATTCTCGAGCCATAGTCAAACCTCTCGTCCAAAGTACTCATTCTCTGCCTAGGCCCACACATGGCTTGACAAATAATCCAGGTGCCACCGCCCACTACAGGGTTTGAATATGGCTCGTCAGCCCTTTCTCGATTATTATAACTTCACAATATTCAGTCCTTCGTTGTAGGCCACCAAACAAATTCTCGATCGATCACTATAACTTCACAGTATTCAGTCTCTCGTTGTAGGCCGTCAAACAATATTGAACATAACGGTCGCAACTGTGTACTCAGCGCTCAAACATTGGCATTCACGCCACAATATAAAATACTATAATGCATTACCAACTTCCATCCTAAATACTTCTTACTCCTCATACATAATTCAACACCATTTCCATTAATTAACATATTAACTCTAATATTTATTTATTTAATACCAACTACGAATGATGTAGATGTCGGACTACACAAGCAACAATCACAACAAGTACTAACTAATATATATATCACCCATTCACTCATAACCTAATCACCTTACGCACATTGATAAACTAAATACAATATTAATAAATACTCAGAACATATCTCCACCTTAGTCTAATAGAACCTGAAAAATGATGATTGGAAAAATAGCGTCAAAGCGGTTGCGGTTGGGAAACGCCACGTCTGGAAACTCGAAATGGAGATCAGAAGGTAGATATGGAAAACTAGGTTGAAGAGCTTCACAGCGTGATGTAGATCGCCTTCTAGAGCTGAAAAATGTCGATTGGAAAAATAGCGGTCAAAGCGGTTGTGGTTGGGAAACGCCATATTTGGAAACTTGGAATGGAGATCGGAAGGTAGAGATATAAAACTGGTTTGAAGAGCTTCACAGCGGTATGTAGATCGCCTTCTGGAGCTTTCCAGGATCGACGACAAAACGCTTCCAAAGTTGGTTGCTCGCAGATTTGTCTCAGGAAAACGTGTATAACTTTCAAATCATAACTCCGAATGACAAACCGCTTGCGTCTATAGCTAGATCTGAGAGTCACGGATATACTTACTAAATTTCAGATCGATCCGATTGGATTTTACTATCTGTTTCTCTTCTCTTCCAAAATGGGTCAGATCTGCTTTTGCTCCACTGGCTCCTCCTTCAAAGTGGCTTGACGGTGGTGGCTCTAAAGAGATTCCGGCAGGTCTTCCCCGCAAGAACTCTCTCTGATCTTATACAAGTCGTGGCTCCTCTATTTATAGAACAAGGGAATGAGTTTTCTAGGTTTAGGGTTTTTCGATGAAATGTCATTTTTGCCCGTAATGATTATTATGAGATTTTCTCATTGGGCTTATATTCTCCTTACCAATGGGCCATGAAAATTGAGTCACAAAACTTTATGATTCACTTTAAAATGGCCTCATTATCCACCTTTTCTTATGGGCTTTTCTTTAACCCGAAACAGGCCCTACGCTTCTGATATGATCATGGATACGCTTGCTTTGGATGCTGTTCCGGAGGCTGCATTGGTCATCCCCAAAGGGCATATTATCCGACCCAAGACACTGAAGCTTGCTGGAGCTGCTCGGAGTTTGCCAAATGAAGCATGGAACAAGGATGATCAACGTACACAACCCGTCCTCACCTCATTGTCTTCGAACTCTCTATGAGGTTTGGCCGTTTGTGTAAGACGTTTGTACTCTTTTTCCTGTATACGGTTTTGTCCCAAATGGGTTTTCCGTATAGAGGTTTTAACGAGGCAAACAGATTACACCGCTAAACGGTCCGACTTCTTGAGAGTTCCGCGGGGGAATTTTCCGAGGGAATTTTTGAGGGATTTATTCCCGAGGGACTTTCCGGCGTAAATTTCCGGCGTAAATTCTCCGCGGGAATTTCTGGCGGAATTCCAACAGTTGGTCAACTATCTTTTAAATTCAAAAACTTGTCTTTATTTCTTTGTAATTTTCGGTGTGAGTCTTCTCCTTGTTTCGAGAATGACTCTTGACTTGTCTTTTTGTTTTCTTTTTATTCTATCTTCTCCCTCATTGTCGAAACATACTCCATTTTTAATCAAGTTATTTTTCAGAGCTTATGCTCTTTCTCTCTAATTCTTTGAAGGTTATTCACAGAATTATTTTTCGGTTTATCGAGATTACTTCCGCATACTCTCGACGCAACCTTCGATCCGTCGTTCGTGTGAATCCTTCTCGGCATCAAGGGCACAAGGATTTTCAGGATTTCATCTCCCACGCCTTGTCATCTTCTTCCCCGGATTCTCCCAACAACGCAGTCACCCCCTCGTTTCAAAGGTTCATAGTCGGATTTGGGCCTAAGGATTTTCAGGAATTCTTCCACACCTTAACATCTCTTCCCGTGGATTCTTTGAAGTCGTGGATCTATCCCTCTCGACCGTACTAGAGCAAGCGATCCTTAGTCGATTCGTGTCAAGTGGTATCAGAGACACTTGCTCCAAAATCGGTGAGATTTATCCAATTCGAACTGTTCATCTTCTTGCAATTTTCTGGGTTTAAAATTTTTCGTTTTTCTGTATGTTTCGATTTTTATAAATTCAAAAACTCATCAAAAAATTCAAAACAAAATATATCTAAGTAGATCTTTGTCTTCTCTTAATTGTCGTAATTTTCAAAATTCAAAAAAAAAATAAAAAGAATTTCGTTTTGAGTTTTTTCGGAAACACCTGTTTTTGTGGTTACTTGGGAAAAATCTGAATTTTTGCATACACTCACGTGTTGTGTTTAATTCTGTGCGAGGTACAATATGTCGGACGAAAGCGAGTCTACTTCATCACGGTCAAGGAGAGAACGAGAGGCAGCCATGAATCACAAAGTCGATGGCATGAACCAAAAATTCGATGGCATCAAACAAAAATTCGATGGCATCAAACAACTACTCCACGAGATGAGAGACACTATGGCCGCACTTGAGGTCCGGACACCGAGAAGGCAAGCGAGACATCAAAAAGAAGAACTCAGCTACAAATTTGTATTGCTCAAAAGGAGAGACAAGGAAACGACCGATCGATCCTCTCGTCCAAAATCCAAAAACTACTTGCAACGCTTAAGGGATGAGCAAAAGCATAGAATTTCCACTGAGGGATATCATATTCATCGACCAAGTGACCATTCCCGACGTGCTGGTCGAGCCCCTCAGTCCTTATTCGATCCAAACGAAACTCAAGAGCCGAATCAAGAAGTAACTAAGATAAGCGTTTATCCATCTCTAATAATTTCTGAAAATTTTGATTCTAGTATCATACACTTGTCTTTGCCAAAGGGAATTGATGCAGGTTCAAAGGAGAAGCTTGAGGAGTTGCTGGCCAAGGAATATCTCATCACGGTTAAAGATTTTGATTCCGCACCTATTTATGATGACTATGACGAGGAAGAAGAGCTTGAAACCGCGCCAATCTTTGACGAGTATGAGGAACATGCGGTTGATGGAGAGCTACTTGTAGCTAGGCGTGATCTTCTTTCTCAAGAGCAAAGGAAGGAAGAAAGCACTCACTTTGAGGACGCAACTTCAGAAAACAAAAGGATTGATCGTTCCTTAGTTCCCGAGCACCAAAATTACTTGCAACAAATGAGGGAACGCTTAAAACTTCGAATCTCTACTGAGGGAGATGATTTTCATCAACCAAGTGGACCTTGTGGAGGTTCTGGTCGAGGCATAAATCAATTGGGACGAGCAGAATTTATACTTCCTTTGAAAAACCCACCCGATGGCTTTATCTTCGCCAAAACGAGTCTTGAACTAAACGAGCGTTCAAATGACCCGACCACTACTGAGGAAGGTAAGTTTCTTCAACCAAACATACATTTAAGGACTAATGGTCGTGGTACTTTTCTGTTTAGTCATACAGGTTGTAAGTTGCTTCACAAACCACGAATCGAACCCGATGGAGACAAATTCGGACAAGGAGATGGAACGGAAGCTGAGGGACTACTGAAACTTATGAACCATGACCGTTCTGATTTTGAAGAAGCCAAGGAAAGTGATTCATTTCAAATCCCAGCACCGATCACTTCCAAAACTTACAAGAAGTGTTTACAAGGAGCAAACATTAAGGTGAAATCGTATGACATCCGAAAAGGTAATGAAATTATTGATGCTGATGCAATAATTCAAAGGTATGATTTACTCTCTACTCTCAATGATAAATTGCTAGATGTATTTCAGTATTGTGAGAGATTTTTCTTTGGAAAGTTCTTTAAGCGAAAAGGTTTTCTATTTGATGAGAACAAATCGTGTGAGCGTAATTATGCTTTGAAAAATTATGTGTTGATTGATAAAATCTCTAAAAATGCTAGTGCTTCACAACTCTTTGAATCTTTCTTTAGGGAAATTGTTTACTTTGATAGCACCCTGAATTTTAATAAAAACTTAGGTGATCATGCTAATTCTTCGAAATTCATTTTGGATGATCTAAGTAAGGAACTATGTGTTTGTCGTGATGATTATGTCTTTTGCATCTATAATCTTTTGTTTCGAGTTTTTGAAAGTACACAGGATGTACGAGAGAAGAGCAATGTGAATGCTAAGCATGGATATCAGTTTTGGATTCGTATGAAGGAGAGACGTTTTCCAGTCCAAGAGGAGTCAAAACCGATTCTAAGCGGAGATTGTCAACGCCGAGTCATAGAACATAGCAATGCCTACAAGATCTGTTTGCAAGGTGAGCAGATTTTGTTTTACTTCAATGATTCTAACTTAATTTTGTTTTTGGCAGATTTGAGGAAAAATCTTTTTCAAGTGGAGGGGGATGATATGATCATGGATACGCTTGCTTTGGATGCTGTTCCGGAGGCTGCATTGGTCATCCCCAAAGGGCATATTATCCGACCCAAGACACGGAAGCTTGCTGGAGCTGCTCGGAGTTTGCCAAATGAAGCATGGAACAAGGAGGATCAACGTACACAACCCGTCCTCACCTCATTGTCTTCGAACTCTCTATGAGGTTTGGCCGTTTGTGTAAGACGTTTGTACTCTTTTTCCTGTATACGGTTTTATCCCAAATGGGTTTTCCGTATAGAGGTTTTAACGAGGCAAACAGATTACACCGCTAAACGGTCCGACTTCTTGAGAGTTCCGCGGGGGAATTTTCCGAGGGAATTTTTGAGGGATTTATTCCCGAGGGACTTTCCGGCGTAAATTTCCGGCGTAAATTCTTCGCGGGAATTTCTGGCGGAATTCCAACAGTTGGTCAACTATCTTTTAAATTCAAAAACTTGTCTTTATTTCTTTGTAATTTTCGGTGTGAGTCTTCTCCTTGTTTCGAGAATGACTCTTGACTTGTCTTTTTGTTTTCTTTTTATTCTCTCTTCTCCCTCATTGTCGAAACATACTCCATTTTTAATCAAGTTATTTTTCAGAGCTTATGCTCTTTCTCTCTAATTCTTTGAAGGTTATCCACAGAATTATTTTTCGGTTTATCGAGATTACTTCCGCATACTCTCGACGCAACCTTCGATCCGTCGTTCGTGTGAATCCTTCTCGGCATCAAGGGCACAAGGATTTTTGGGATTTCATCTCCCACGCCTTGTCATCTTCTTCCCCGGATTCTCCCAACAACGCAGTCACCCCCTCGTTTCAAAGGTTCATAGTCGGATTTGGGCCTAAGGATTTTCAGGAATTCTCCCACACCTTAGCATCTCTTCCCGTGGATTCTTTGAAGTCGTGGATCTATCCCTCTCGACCGTACTAGAGCAAGCGATCCTTAATCGATTCGTGTCAGCTTCATTAAAGATTCTTTCGGTCCACTACTTCATTTCATTCATTATTTGGCAACAAGTTTTAGGGTTAAAACCTTAGGGTTTTAATTAAAAAAAAATAAAACCTAAATTTGATTCTTGGAATGTGACCACGAGCATTAATTTATTAATCGCACAATCAGAGACATGGCATCTACTTATCGATTCGTCAATCCTCTGCTAGCATCAACGATCGGAGCTAAAATTTAGTTGCACACCGGGCCGTCTTAAGTATTTTGATAACCTTGGGCAAAATACGGAAAATGGGCCCTTTATTTATACGATGTCAATAAAATACCACAGAATTTAAATATTATATATATTAATCTACTATATAAAAGTTGGTCAACTCTCTCCAGTTGACTGCCCCATCAGCACTGGAGAGGTTGACACGTGGCACTTTATTATTAAAAAAAATTGGTCGTCTCTTCTCTCTTACATCTCCCGATGAAACCATTGGATTATTCACACCACCCTTTCAATATTCCTATTAAATTACCCCTCGACGACTTCTTCAAATTAACTCATGTACTTGACCTACCCTCAAAATCCATTCCACTCTCCAATTGCTTTATTTGAAAACGATACTCTCTTTGGTGAGTGAACCAGCGGATGGAGAAGAATACATGATGGAGATGCGAGCGTATAGAATGGTAATTGATTATTTTGATCCATCGAATTCAAATGTTTTCTTTTTAGGCACATTTTCCGGGTTTAGGGCAACTTTGCAGATCTGAATCATACAGATGCGAAACGAAATTCAATCTCCGATGTATACTTTTACTTTCCTTCAACTGGGTTTGTTTTTCTGCCCTTATCGTTTGCACACAAACAAAATATGTCCTTCTTGTGTTTGTTGAAAGATTTCTTTGAGGCAGATGGATTAGGGATATTACGGTCTCAAGGTTTAAGCCAGCATATGTAGACCCACTGATTTGTTGAATCTCTTAAACATTCATTCATGAGTCGCCAATTTAGCTTCTGTTTTCGGTTTTGTTTGTTTTGCTACCTTATGTATTCATTGAATTTGTTAACTGAGCTCTTCTTTAATTTATCGTATTTACTAACGAGAAGAGTGATAAGAACAGAGAAAGAGAAGGCACGTTTCATTAGGCTATTCTTTTTATTTCCATTCAAAGCCAAAGCATATTAGTTTTCAAATTGAAAGGCAGTCGTTCATATTCACTAATTTATACTTTTCTCTTTTTTAAGGTACATGAGGGTGACTTAAAAGCATAGCCCTATGCAATGAGTTTGGCTTTAAGTTGCAATGAGTTTGAATTTAAGTTGCAATGTTAGTCAATCACTTGCTTCAGGAGCATCTCAGCGATGAAATGGTGGTACTTGCGAGACAACTCAAGGAGAATAGCCTCATGATAAGCTAATATGTAGATGCTAAACTTCTTCCTCACAAACCCCATTATTGTTACGTACTATTATCATCTATTGGTTCATATATTGTTTTTATCGGCTTCGTTGGTCTTAACACTTTTGTTGTTGTTGTGGATTTATTAACAAAAGATACTTGACTCTACCGAGGGGGTCATTGTGTAAAGCTTAGCGAGCACGGGACATGCAAACGTGAGTCACAAAGATATATTCAAAGTCTTCAAAGACGAGTTGCTTCGAGGGCTCTTGATCTTGGGCATGACGTGACCTGCGTGTGTTCAGAATAGTTGTCCTGTTGATCCAATATAACATATGGTTGGGAGATAAAATTAGTGAAATTGTAAGGAACATTTCAGTCCCTTTATTCTAAGGTTGGTAAAGTGGCTTTGTAAATTCTAAGTTGTATATGTGAAGCTACTTTGTTCAGATATGCCAGAAATCGAACAACTCGAATATTCTAAGGTTAGAGAAACATGAAAGATTCATTGAACTCTATAAAAAATTTATGTGATATGATATATATATNCATATTCAAATTCGAACTGTATATTCAATCTATAGACAATACTTTTTTTTATAACGAGATATTTTATACCGAACATCAAAATAATCTCATGCCAAATGTATATCCATTAAACCATCATATAAATGACTCAACTATTTAATTATACAATAACAAAAAAAAAAAACTATTTAGTTATACTAGGTGATTACCCACTATATAACGAAGATTCGGTATTGAAGCTACCAAATGACAACGGAAGCGGATGAATGGTGTTCTTCTGAGTCATAAGGCGTCCATTCTGTCAAAGCTGCAAACACCAACTATCTTCTTTAAAAGGTTCAATATCTCACTTCTTCTTTTTCCTAAATCTTGTGTTGGAAATGAGAATTTTTTTTTTTTATTTCCCTAATCACAATTGTGTGGAACTGTTCTACTTTTAGAGCTTCTTATTTTGGGTTAAACACTAATGAGAAATGTTCAAATGTGTTTTGGGAACTTATGTGTCAGTATATGTTAATTCAGGTAAGAATTTATCTTCCTGCATTTTTTTAAGTTCTCTGGATTTTTCTAGGTTTTGTGACTTATGGAACTCAGTAGGTTTTGAGATATCCTTATATGTGTCTAATGTTAGCTTCAGTGATGTAATTTCATTTTCGCATACTTTGATATCGCTATTAATGATTCAAGATCTTTGTGGACTTGGTTCATATGAATTCCTCAGTAGTACGAAAGTGTAATGGTGGACGTTTTAAAAAATTTGACCCCCCAAAAAAATAAGAAGCATCATAATTATAATTAAGTTAGTTTTTGTATCGTTTGAACTTTACAATGGTGATAAGAATCATAAATAGATATTTAAAAATTAGTCTCTAACCGAGCAAGTTGAAACTTAAATTGAGTGTATTTTGGGTTTTCTTTTATACAAGATGTCATACAAAAATTTCAATCACAAATATAAAATTGTATTAAAACATTTTCTAAACACAATAACACTAAAAAAACCCGCGCATAGCGCGGATATTCACCTAGTAAAAATAAAACTAAACCGTGAATATGTATTTATAATGCAAAACAAGTTGCTAGTTTGTTGGAAAAATAAAAAAATAGATTTCGGTTTAGAGCTTCAACGGTTCGTCCAACTGTACTCCATAAAAAAACTAGTTAAATCCGAAAAAAAAGTATCAATTATTTCAGAGAAAAATTAATGATCACATGAAACGTTTTTTCTAGCTTTTGTTGACGCAAAATCATTGATAATTGTTTCAAAATACATACTCTCCAAAACTTCTTTTTCAATGCATAAAACTGCTAAACCGTTCAATCTTTCTTGAGACATTGATGATCTCAAAAAAATTCAGCAATTTTAGCTTAGAGAAACTCCTTTCCGCTGATGCTACTGTCACTGGAGTGGTTATTAAAATTTGATAAGCAATAACAACAGTTGGATAACAACCAAAGTTTCTTACAAACTCAAGAACCTCAATAGGTGTCATTGCTTCATCGGGTAAAGTCACCTGCAATATTCTTAACTCAGAGAGAAACTCATCCAAATCAACATCCGATGAACCACCATGAGAAAATGTATTATGAAAATTAGCGCATCATTCTCTTAATTCAATAGCATCAAGTGACTTTAGCTTCACCGAATTATATAAGAATCCAAAAACAGTCTCAAATGTTCTCATTTGCTCAAATCTATTTCTCAAAGAAGCAATTGCCATATCCACAACAACAAAAAAATAATTAATTTTAAAAGCATCCTCAAATGTTTGAATTATTTCATCACGACCGTTTTCATCAAATTGTTTTTTCCTAAACCTCCGACGTTTACTTGGAAATACAACATCAACATCCATATCATCAACAAGACTTTTAGCTATATTCATACTTGAGCTAAATCCATCATTTCTATATTTCTCAAAAAAAGACATCACACCTTCTACTTGCTTCATTGCATTATCAATACAAATAGATTTAGCTTGTAACTTCTTACTCACCAAGTTAATAGCAAATATTATGTCATGCCAAATAACCATCCCAAGTAAAATCTCAAAATTCTCAAGGGCATCAACCAAACTTTCAGTTTCAATCTTTGATATAGCATCATCACACAAGGTATACAATTCTAGTAAAGCTGACCTTATTTCAGGAGCTTGATACCTTATAGCCTTGACACTTTTGATTCGACTCTCCCATCGAGTATTAGACAGATTTTTTACGGTAAAACATGGAACATGCTTAAGTAAAATATTCCATCTTTTTTTAGAGCCTGAAAATAAAATGTATATGCGTTTCACAATCCCAAAAAAAGATACAGCTTTCAAGCAAGAATGTGCCATGTCACTACGACAAGATTAAAGCTATGGCAAGCACATGGCATAAATAATGCTTTCGGATTAATTTCTAACAATCACTTTTGAACTCCTTGGTGCTTTCCTTTCATATTAGAACCATTATCATAACCTTGTCCCCTCACATTCTCAATATCAAGATCAAACGACTTAAGAGCATTTTGTAATTATTTAAAGAGACCTAGTCCCGATGTATCATCATCTACTTTCAGAAATTCTAAGAAATACTCTTCTATTTTTATCCTTTCACTTGACGTATTGGTGCATCGTACTATTATACTCATTTGTTCTTGATGAATCACATCGGGTGTACAATCAAGGATAATAGAAAAGTATTTTGCTTCTTTAATAACACTTGTGATAGAAAGCCTAACCTTATAAGCGAGAAGAGAAATCAGTTCATTCTGAATGTTATGACCAAGATAGTGATAATATATCTCATGAGTATGGATGCGTCTAATATGATCCTACATAATCACATCAAATTCAGCAATCATCTCAATTATTCCTAAAAAATTACCATTACTATCTTGGTAAAGTTTCTCATTTGAACCTCGAAACGCCAAATTTCTTTTTGAAAGACATTTCACAACATCAATTATTCTGCATAAAACTTGTCTCCAACGTTCTTTTTCTTTTGAAATTTCTTTATGGAATTCTTTATCAATAGTTAAATTACTTTGAAATTTAACTTTTAAGTCATTCCAAGTCTTCATGTTAGCCATATTCTCCTCACTTTTTCATGATTTTTTAGTCTATCACCAATACGTGTCCAATCTCGTAAACCTTCTGTTGCTAATAAACTAAAGTGACCATGAGATTGAAACAATTTACAGCAAAAACAATACACCTTATCAACATGCTTTGAGTAAACCAACCACTTTTTATCATTTGTCTCTCTATTACACAACTTTCTAAAATAATACTTATATGCAAAGTGCTTTTTAGTTTCATCATCAATAGGAAACACAATATTCATCTCTCTTTTCGGTCCTTTTTCAATCAACAAATCCCTTGTTTTATTGTCAAGATTATTCCAATTTCTAGGATCATAGATATCAAAAGGGGGAATTGGTTGCTCATCAACATTCAAGCTTCCCGTATTAGACGGATTTGACACGTTCTCATGAGATTCGTTAATAATATCATCTAAATTTTCACTTGAATGATCTTGAGGATTCACACTAGGATTCGTACTAACTGTGATTTTTCTTTTAACAAATTTATCCATAGATCCTCTTTGCGATTCTACAAATTTTTCTTCTTCTTTTTTTCTTTTTCTTTTGTCATTCCCACACATCACCATGATTAAATTATAAAAGAACAATGTCACCTGAGAATTGTGTAGTGCACGTAAAAGAAAAAAACTTGAAAGCATCAAAGGCAAAGCCGCAAAGCCACACCAAAATGTGGTAGAAAAGTCACTGCACGTTGATATCATCATATTTTGCACCATTCTAGCATCCGTTTCACTTAGGTTTCGAGTCATTTGCATATAGTTCATGTTATCTCTTTAGCATTTTAGTCATTTTAGGAGTTTAATGTGTCCACATTTAGTCATAGGGAGTCCTTGCATATTTTGGATCGTATTTCAGGTGCTAAAGAGGAGATTCGTGACCCAAGAAGAGAAGACAAAGACTGTACCGACGTCACTGGTCAGTATTAGTCCTCGGTATTGAAGGCAGAAGGGTTGCACCGAGGTCACTGCTCGGTGCAACTGATTGGTATAGAAGACGGATGAATACAGCCCCAATACCGACGTGCAACACCGAGGAGTGACGTCGGTATCGAAGCTTCAGGGGATTGTACCGACTTCACTGCTCGGTACAACTGATCGGTGCTGTTCTCAGAGGAAATCCGGAGTGACCTCGGTATCCATTGAATATCATCAAGCAATCTCCCCTCAATACCGATACCACTACTCGGTACTCCTCGTCGGTGCACAAACCCATGCTCAATACCGAGGTGTTGCACCGACGAGTGACCTCGATATTCCCGGGTCGGCCCGGTTCGTTACTATTCACTATTTATGCCCAAAAACCTAATTTTGATGGGCTAAATCTTTTCTTAAGCAAAAACCCTCTCTAAGAGTGATTTGTAAGAGATTGATCCTTTTGATTTATGCAATTTGAGTATTGTTTTCTTGATTGAATCCATCTATTTTCTACTTTCTAATCATCCAATCATCTTGATCATGAGTTTTAACTCCTCTTTTCTTGGATTTGTTGAACCCATGATGATTAGTGAGTAATCTTTAGGATCTTGAGATAGGGTTGATTAGGGTGGTCCAAGGTTTGATTAGTGGTGTTTAGGGTTAGATATTCTTATATTCCTTCTTGTCTAGTGTCCCTAATGCTAGATTCAGCTTGAAAGAGTGGATCTAGATCATAGGACATTTCATGAACACTAGCTTGAAAGAGTGGATCTAGATCATATGGCATTTCATGAACACCAAGTGTTTGATGAAATGCCTTGATGAACTAGATAAGAGATTTATGCTCCTAGCCTATGATAATAGTTGTCTAGGGTGTATTTTTGGTTGATCTTGCTTATATTCTTAATGCTTGCTAATATATGATTCACAAATGAAAGTTTGTTAATGAATTAGGAGATTAGCATAGTGATTAGTTGCTTGAAAGAGAGTTAGTCAAGATTAAGGATCTCTTGCCTAGGAATTAGCTCCTTTGTGTGAATGAACACCACTAATTGGATTTGGATCACCTTACATCAATAACCCTATCTCTTCCTCCGCTTTTATTTATTGATTTACTATCTTGTTTAGTGCTTTTGCTTGCTTAATTAGAATTGGATACTTAACAACAACCACACTTGTTTAGCTTAACTTGCTTTAAGTCCCTTGCATTCTTAGTGATTAGAATGATCCCAATTATGGATTGATAACCTCCTTACTACATCGTATTGGGGATATTGATACCTCCTTAGAGACTAAAAAGTCTTGTATCACACGTCTGCACCCATAACAAAAGAGAATTAGTTGTAACTTGTAAGTAATAAGTTGTAAAGATAACAAAAGAGGGTTAACAAAAAATTACCTCAAATAATGTCAAATCGAAATTGAAATTGCAATTTGCAAGAAATAAATTGGTGAATAGAAAAGATGATTAGTTGGTTTTGTGAATCAGTTATCCGTGAGGAGGTTTGTGATTTTTGATCTGAGTCTCAAAAAAGAAGTAAACAACGACGCTTTGTTTTCTTCTTGGTGACGCTTTGTTTTCTTCTTCATACTAATATTTGTATGATTCCTAAGATCAAAAAACCAATCACACTTTCAGACTACCATCCCATTGCTTTGTGCAATGTGTTATATAAAATTATTTCAAAACTTCTGGTTAATCGATTAAAATCATCTTTAGACATGATTGTCTCCGAATCACAAGCGGGTTTTATTCCGGGACGATTGATATCTGACAATGTGCTTAATGCTCATGAGCTAATGCATTCCTTAAACTTGCATAAGAGGGTGTCTCAAACGTATATGGCTATAAAGACGGATATGAGCAAGGCATATGATAGAGTTGAATGGCGTTTTCTCGAAGCAACAATGAAAGCTTTTGGATTCTCTACAATTTGGATTAATTGGATCATGGCCATTGTGCGATTAGTTTCTTTCTCGGTTTTGATAAACGGGAGTCCACATGGATATATAATACTTGAACGGGGATTACGACAAGGAGACCCGTTGTCACCGTATTTATTTATTCTATGTGCTGATATCATGAGTCACCTATTGGAGGTTAATGTTCGAAAAAATAAATAAATGGAATTAGAGTTGGTAATGGGGTTCCAGCAATCACACACCTGCTCTTTGCGGATGACTCACTATTTTTCTGTATTGCAAATCAGAAAAATTGTGAAGCAATTAAAGAAGTGTTTGGGATTTACGAATTATGTTCTGGACAGAAAATCAACAAAGATAAATTAATGATAACTTTTGGTTCAAGAATTCCTGGGGATAAACAAAAACGTCTTAAAAAGATACTTGAAATAGCTAATAATGGTGGTGGAGGTAAGTGTGTAGGCCTACCTGAGCAATTTGGACGCAAAAAGAAAGACATGTTCAATAATATCATAAATCGAGTAAAAGAACGTACTTCAAGCTGGAGCTCTAGTCTATTATCACCAGCGGGCAAAGAAATTTTATTAAAATCAGTGGCGATCTCAATGCCGGTGTATTCGATGTCATGTTTTAAATTGCCAAACCAAGTTATTTCTGAAATTGAAAGTATATTCATGCGTTTCTGGTGGGAAAAAAATTCACAAAATAGGAGTATCCCATGGGTAACATGGAAGCGACTCCATTTCTCGAAACAAGACGGGGGACTTGGTTTCAGAGATATGACAAATTTCAACAATGCCTTGTTAGCTAAACAAGCATGGAGACTTTTGACAAATCCAAATTGCCTTTTCTCTCGGTTATACAAAGCTCGATACTTTAAAGATTGCCATTTATTTGATGCTAAAGCTCGACCATACCATTCATATGGGTGGTCATCATTACTTAATGGAATCCAGTTGCTGAAGAAGGGATCACGTTTTATAGTTGGAGATGGGAAGAATACTAGGATTTTTGAAGACAATTGGCTACCAACAAGTTCACCTAAGCCGGCGACAGCTTTTGATCACAATACGGTGGCTACGAATCGTAACATCTTGATCGGTGATTTGATTAAAAATGAAAGAGGAATGCGATGTTGGGATGAAGATATATTGTCAAATTTGCTTTCGGTTGAGGAGAAGGAACTAGCTAAAACACTTTATTTGAGTAAAAGATCAAGAGAAGACAGAGTTCGATGGAATTACACTACTTCGGGAAGCTATACGGTTTCTTTAGGATACAAATTTTCACGATCCGTGGTTCAAACTGATGCACCGACTGTTGATCCTCCTCAAAGGGATCCTATCTTGAAATCAAAAATCTGGACATTGCCTATAATGCCAAAAATTAAACATTATCTATGGCGTATTCTTACAAAGGCAATTGGTACGGCCACCCGACTAACAACAAGAGGAGTTCGTATGGATGTCACATGTCAACGATGTTGTCAAGAAGATGAAACTATCAACCATATGTTATTCTTATGTCCATTTTCGGTTACCACTTGGCGTCTTTCGAAATTACCTATTCCTTTTCTTTCTAATCATTCTCAGGATGTTGAAGCGAATATACGAAATCTAATGGACATTCAACGGAATCAACAGTTAACAAACTATCAAAAATTACTGCCTTTTTGGATCATGTGGCGTATTTGGAAATCACGGAATAATATTATTTTCAACAAACACAGAATTAAACCATGGCGTGATATTGAATATGCAGTCTCAGACATTACAAAATGGATCAACGCTATCGATGGTACAATGCCAAATAATAACACCAGGAAAATTCCTTCTAGTGAATCTCCGACAAGAAAGACGTGGACAAGGCCAGATAAGGGATGGTACAAATGTAACTATGATGCTGCTTTTGATCCTCTTTCAAATAAAAGTGAAAGTGGTTGGATTTTATGTGATCATCAAGGAAGGGCAAAATATTGGGGTTTGGCTGATTTGGAAAAAAGTATATCGAGCCTTGAAGCTGAAGGGAAATCATTATTAACGGCTTTACAAAACGTTTGGAGCATGGGTTTTAAATCAATCTGTTTTGAGGGTGACTGTCAAATTTTGACTAATATGATAAATGGCGGAAATGAAGATTCTTCTCTCCTAAATTTAATAGATGATATCAAATATTGGAGCACCAGATTTAATCGTATCTCCTTTTCTCATGTTAAAAGAACTTTTAATGTCGCAGCACATTTGTTAGCTAAAAAGGGTCCTCCAAATTCCATATTTTTCACAGGATGTAATTATCCACCATCGTGGTTAAACCAAACTTTGTATTCTGATTTTATCAGTTCATATTAATAAAAATTATATTCGATAAAAAAAAAACTAGGTTAATTTTTTATGGGTCTTTGTCCTACACATTTTTTTTTTATGATGGGCCCTTTTGTTCTAAATTTTTTTTCTAATCATACTACCCAATTGTTTTTTAAAAAATGGGCTTTTCGTTCTAAATTTTTTTTCCCAAATCTTACCACCTAAAAAAAAAATATATGGGTCCTTTATTTTTTAGATCCATGGCAAATGCCCATGCATGTGCCAGAGCCGGGCCTGGTTGCACAGGCATGTGACCATGAGTATTAATTTCATGGAAATATGATAGTTTCTAGTGATGGGTTTTAAAAATATGAGATGGACTTTGCAGATTTGGCATATTAGAGCTTATGTTCTCTTCTCTAAAAATTGACCTTACAAAATCATTCTAAAGCATATGCGTTTTCTTCTTATGACTTGCTTCTACGTATGCACTAAAAAAGGATGTAACGGCAAGAACAAAATTCCTCTAACTCATCGGTTCAGCACAACGTAGCACTGGATTTTTGTTGTTGTCAGGTTTCACCCACCGAATTCGATCCATTAAGATTCGAGAGGCCCATTAAGGCCCAAAAAGAAATATAGAACTCGGCCCGGAAAGTGAACTCAAAATCGTCTAAGTGTTGAGCCCGTCGTGATCCAAGCCCATTAAAGATCCAAAGAAAAGAGTCGAATTTTGACCAAGTGTCAGCTTTCCGTGAATATCGGGAAAGCTGACGACCTGATCGTAGTTATATCTCACCAGTCTGTCTAGGAATCTCGGGACGTGGCAGTTGAACGCCGCCAAAGAAGGAGCAGGTGCCAAGCGGAGATCTCGGGAAGAAGTTCGTCTGAGCGTCTATAAAAGAAGGAGAAGGAGATCATTCGCAGTAATCAGCAGGATTCTAAGCTCGTCATTATTAGTATTTTCACATTTATCCTTTGTAATTCCTTAGCCATATCATAATCAATAAAGTCATTTTCTCTTCCGTTCTTCCAACGAAAATCTATTGTTTAATTTTTTTCTTACACTTAATCAATTAATTCATCATTGTGGGATTTGGCATCCACAACTTTGCTGAACCAGATGAGTTTTTTTTGTTTAGGACATTTGGGTTGATAAAAAAATGATAGGTGTGTATTATTAAAAAGAAAACGAATAATATTATTATGTATTTCAGTTTTAATGAATAAATGTTGTTTCCTTAAATATATAATTATTAAACGTTCTTTACTTTTCTTTTATTTTATGTTCATGTGAAATACAGATAATTGATCACAATGCAAATGAGATAATATCCAAGGAGAAAATTCGAGAAATTTGCATTGCAGATAGTGGAACCACTCACACTATTCTGAAGAAAAAAGAATATTTTTCAAATATGACATCGACAAACATTATTGTCAATACAATATCAGGTCCTACAGGCCTGATTAAAGGAAGTGGCAAAGCCTATTTTATGTTGCCTAATGGAACAAAATTTTCCATAAATGATGCTTTGTATTCTCCGAATTCTAAGAGGAATTTGTTGAGTTTCAAAGACATATTCTCCAAGGATATGAAATTCAGTCTGCAACTGAGAATGGAAAGAAGTATATGTATATAACTTCTGATAAATCAGACAAAAGACTTATATTGGAAAAACTTCCAACACTTCCTTCTGGTTTACATCACACTTATATATATGCAATAGAATCACATCTCGTGATCAAACGAAATCAAGATGATTTCATATTATGGCATGATCGCCTCGGTCACCCAAGCACCACAATGATGCGTAAAATCATAGAGAGCTCACATGGTCATTCCCTAAAAATTCAAGAGATATACCAGGGGAATAAAATGACATGTGTTGCATGTTCTCTTGGAAAATTGATTATAAAGCCATCGCCAACCAAAATTGATAAAAATCACCAAAGTTCCTTGAACGAATTCAATGCGATATTTGTGGACCGATACATACACCATGTGGACCATTCCACTATTTTATGGTGTTAATTGACGCATCCATCATATGATCACATGTTTGTCTATTATCATCTCGAAATATTGCATTTGCGAGATTTCTAACTCAGATAATCAAACTGCGAGCACAAATTTCTGATTATCCCATTAAAAGAGTTAGACTAGACAACGCTGGTGAATTCACATCCCAAGCATTTGTATGGTAACGAGGATTGAAGTTGAACATTTTATAGCACATGTTCACACACAAAATGGTTTGGCTGAATCATTAATTATACGTCTGCAACTTATTGCAAGACCTTCGATCATGAGATCAAAACTTTCAACCTCTGTATGAGGACATGCCATTTTGCATGCATAAGCACTTATCCGAGTAAGGCCAAGTGCGTATCATAAGTATTCCCCATTACAATTATCATTTGATAGAAAACAAACAAACAGTTAGGAAAGGATATCCGAGTAAGGCCAAGTGCGGTTCTAGGGGGAGAAAACAAAAAAGTAGGAAAGGATATCAGATGGAGTGTACCATCTTTATTATACCTTGATCCTTCTACAAAACAGTTAGAACTAGAAGTTGGACGAATCATGCATTTACAGAGTATAGAAAATCAGCTACCTGATGCATTTGCAGATACTAAAACGGTAACTAAATCACATATACCAGCTGCAAATGCCCCTGCTCGTATTGAAATACGACAACAAAGTGAAAGAGCAGATGATACACATGAGTCAAGAACACGCTTAAAGCGTGGTAGACCTGTTGGTTCTAAGGATACAAATCCTAGGAAACAAAAGGAAGTTGAAAAGCATGATATTTCCAAAATAGCAGAAAGCATTTTGGAAGAAGCAAATCATGAGACTAATGATAATATAGTGCATCATGAACCTGAAGGAAATCATGAAACTTCCATCAACTATATCCATAATGGAAAGATATGGAATCGAAATGAAATGGATGATGTAGATGACGTTTTCTCATACCTTGTTTCAAAGGAAATAAATGAAGAAAACGAAGATCTAGAACCAAAGTCTGTTTACGAATGTCAAAAGAGACAAGACTGGATAAAATGGAAAGATGTTATACAAGTCGAACTTGATTCGCTTAATAAACGAAAAGTATTCGGACCTATTGTGCTCACACCTAAAGATGTGAATCCGGTTGGATACAAATGGGTTTTCGTCCGGAAACGAAATGAGAAAAACGAGATTATGAGATACAAAACTCGTCTTGTAACACAAGGTTTTTCTCAAAGACCCGAGATCGATTACGAGGAAACGTATTCTCCTATTATGGATGCAATCACGTTTAGATTCTTAATGAGTCTAGCGGCTGATGAAAATCTAGAGATGAGTCTCATGGATATCGTTACAGCATATTTATGTGGATCATTAGATAATGATATCTATATGAGAATTCTTGATGGGTTTAAGATGCTATTAGCATTAAATTCCAAACCTAAAGAGTTATGTGCAATAAAATTACAAAGATCATTGTATGGGTTAAAACAATCTGGACGTATGTGGTACAATCGTCTCAGTGAGCATTTAGCAAAAGAAGGATATGTGAACAATCCTATATGCCCATGTGTTTTCATAAAGAAAACAGTTACCGAATTTGTAATTATCGCGGTATATGTTGATGATCTAAACATTATCGGAACTAAAGAGGAAATACAGAAAGCATCAAATTATTTAAAAGGAGAATTTGAGATGAAAGATCTCGGAAAGACAAAGTACTGTCTTGGCTTACAAATTGAGCATTTTCAAAAGGGTATATTTGTGCATCAATCCACATATACCAAAAGAGTGTTAAAACGCTTCAATATGGATAAAGCAACTCCTTTAAGTACCCCAATGATAGTTAGATCACTCAAAGTCGAAAATGATCCATTTCGACCACATGAGGAAAATGAAGAGATACTTGATCCTGAAATACCATATCTAAGTGCAATTGGAGCCCTTATGTATTTGGCAAATTGTACAAGACCTGATATATAATTTGCCGTTAATCTTTTGGCAAGATTCAGTTCGTCCCCTACGCGAAGACATTGGAATGGAATCAAACATATATTTCGTTATCTCCAAAGGACTATTGATTTAGGCTTGCTATATCCTAAAAATTCAAAAAGTGAAATGGTTGGTTTTGCAGAAGCAGGATATTTGTCGGATCCACATAAAGCCCGATCACAAACAGGGTATGTGTTTACGATCGGAGGCTCCGCTATATCGTGGCGTTCTTAGAAGCAAACGCTTGTGGCCACTTCTTCAATTCATGCTGAAATTATCGCACTCCATGAAGCAAGCAGAGAATGTGTGTGGCTGAGATCAATAAGCCACCACATTCAATCAATCAGTGAAATTCGCGTAAATACGAAGCCAACTATCTTATATGAAGATAACGCTGCATGTGTTGCCCATACAAAGGAAGACTATATCAAAAGTGATAGAACCAAACATATCCCTCCGAAGTTCTTTCCATACACTCAAGAACTCGAGAAGAATAAAGAAATTGAAGTGAGATATGTCCGATCATGTGAAAATGCAGCAGATCTTTTCACAAAATCATTACCTATCACTATGTTCAGGAAACATGTCCAAAACATTGGAATGCGTTATCAAAGAGACTTATAGAGATGACATTCTAGTCACTCGAGGGGGAGCTTGTTGTACTCTTTTTTACTTTCCTATGGTTTTTTTCATTGGGTTTTCCTGGAAAGATTTTTAACAAGGTAACAAAGACATAACTAATATTTAAAATATTATGGCATTGTTTTTTCCGCCGTAGTAGAAGTGCGTCCCCCATGCCTCATTGTGAACTTTTATGGCATTGTAACACGTGGCGTTCCGCGTTTGCAGCAAAAAGTCTTCGACCGGTACGAGGTGGTAGAGATGATCGATGATTCTGAGTTTGTGGAAGAAACTGGCTTTCCCAAAGCCTTCTTCCGCGAAATGGCCTGAACCCATCTGCGTCGTAGTATGCTGGCCGTACCTGCGGGTGTTTGTAATCTCGCCACCCCACTGCACCAACTTCGCCGGACCGTCAGCTAGATGGGTAAACAGACTCGCAGGCCAATACCCGACAAATGACTGGCCAATACCAAGCCACAAGTTTCCGTCGTCGGTATCCTACAATTTCCAAAACCAAAATTTCTAATCAAGAGACTGTCCAAATAGTTGTTTGGTTAAATATAATATTTTTATTAATAAACAGCCCATACCTTCCATATTATCATGGTTATGTCATACTTGTTGCTGTAGTAAGAAGATATCGGAGCAAATGCTGCTCCGATCGCAAAGTCGCTAGGGACTTGTACAAACCCAGGGCAATCAAGGTTCAGACACCCTGTCATTTGATACGTGTCCCTCTACAAACAAAAAAATTATACATTCATAAGTAAATTATATCGCAAATGTTGTGTTCGTTAATATAAATGACTGTTTAATGTTATTGATCTTTTCTATTTGTTTGATACCACATTGTAAAAATGTCTCTGAGGATTGATCTTCATTAAATCAACGAGAGATGACTTGCAAGTTATATAAAACTAAATAATATAATACCGTCCAATAAACGAAAAGTCGTGGCAGGCTGTCATGATAATGCTCCGGAAAAACCTGAACATTACAATAAACAAAATCAATTTTACTCACAAAAACAAAAAAAAAGGAATTGATCAGATTAGTTTTGCTCTGTTTTAGCAGTTTGCTCTCTGTTTTGTTTCTCCAATTGATTTGGTTTTGATGTTTTAATTGAGACGGGCAAAATATAATAATTAAATTTTATAATAAGTTGATAATAACTAAAGAGAGTAATAACAATGAATTATTGTAATATAAAACGAGAGAATAATTAAATAAACCTGCCATCCAGCCTCAATAGTGTTAAGATCTGATTCATTGTAATATCCCGCAACGAGCCAGATTTGAGAAAGACTATGATGCAACAAATACATGTTATATATTAAGACATGCTTTCTTTTAGTTTTAGAAAAATGTAAAGTTTTAGAAAAAAAATTGAACATCATATTTTCACTTTTTAACACTCCACATCATCTTCTCTCACTTCCACCTAATCATTCAACACTCATTCAATTTTCACACTCTACAATGGTTTTGTTTAATAAAATTCAACACATTACCCCACTATTTTTATTTCACATATTTGTTTTCTTTTATGTTTTTTTGTGATTACATATTAATAACAACTATCGATTGAAATTAAATTAAAATAATTAAGATTTAAATAATATTTTCAATAAATTTTGTTTCTTTCTTATTTTATATTCTTAATTATAAAAACATTTGCAAGTACTAAAGACTAGAAATAGAGAGAGTCATCATTAAAACAAATAAAATTACGAAAAACTTAAAAAATGCAATACAATACACTAATAAGCACACAACACAACTAATAAAACACGCATAACTTAATTAGTACAATAGACTCAACTCACAAACTTAAAAATCTCTTAATCCCGAAACATTCCAAATCTTGTCCATATGTGTTTGACTAGATCTGTTTACAATTCGTGATGTACACTTGAATCACGCAACTCTGATCTAGCACGCACATGATTTGCAAATGCTGTTAGCACCTCGGTCGAGAATGATTGCGGTGTACTAGATCCACTTGCATTAGATTGATAATAATCGGTCCACTGTTGAGTATATGTATCTCGTTCATCCTCAACAATCATATTATGCAATATGATACATGACCTCATGATGATAGCCAAATCGGCTATGTCCCACATGCGAGCTGGTTCGCGAATGATTTGAAATCGAGCATGCAACACTCCAAATGCACGTTCGATGTCCTTCCGACATGCCTCCTGACGTTGTGAAAATAATTTGTCTGGTTCACTCTGAGGAAGTCTAATTGATTTGAAGAAAGTTGGATAAGAAGGATAGATACCTTCAGCAAGATAGTATGCCATATTATACGGACGTTGGTCCATTAAGAAGTTCACTCTTGGAGTATTTCCCTGTTCCACATCATCGAACATTGGTGAACGGTCTAGAACGTTGATAATGTGTCTGGACATCCAAAAAAGGCATGCCAGATCCATAGATCATGAGATGCAACTGCTTCAAGAATAACAGTGGTGATTCCCTTTTCTCCCCTAGTAAATTGACCTTCCCACGCTGTAGGACAATTTTTCCATTCCCAATGCATGCAATCAATACTCCCAATCATCCCCGGGAACCCTCGCAACTCACTAACATGTAAAATTCGTTGCAGTTCATCTTGAGTCGGAGCTTTGAGATACACTTGTTCATACAATTGTATGATTCCTTTACAGAATCTATGCAAGCACTCCAATGCTGTAGTACATCCTATTTAGATGGATAAAAAAAATAAGAAAATCTCAGCATCCATTCTCTCCAAAACGCGTGCCCAATCTTGGTATTGTTATCACCGAACCCCCTGGTATCGATCGACACTCATCGCAGCAAACACGACCCGCGAGTTTTTCCAAGACTTGAAGAATTGCGATACTCGACGTGAATTCAGGTATTCAGCAACACGATCTTTAGCTTTGCTCCAAACTGCTCCAGAAAGCTCCAATATCTCTAATAATGCTCCCAACGTGCTATAACCTGTAAAAGACTCTAAAAGACTCCAAAATACTATAAAGACTCTATAAAATGGACTTATATCATGGCTTAAATAGGGTAAAAATCATGATATATCAGGCACTTAGCCAACTCTCGTGCAGGGATATTACCGTCCGACTGCACCGCCCCAAGCCGGCTTGGTGTCCAAAATTTTAGTCGAAGCTTCCCTTGCCGGCCAACCACACCGGATGAAGACCGACCGGTGTCCCAAATTCAGAACATACCATACCGCCCCTCGCCCGTCCGATGCTTAGCCAACACACGTGCATAGTGAATATCGACCGTCATGCCCCTCCAAGACCATCTAGTGTGAAAGGTGACCATCTACATCGGCTGTCAACACCGCCACACCACCGTCCGGTGTAAGGCATCACGACCCAGACCCGGCCGGGTCAATACCCGGTTTGTTTCGAGTTGACCCGGTCCACCCAAAAACTATTTAAATATTGCAAAAACCTAATTTTTAGATCTAAACTTTATTTTTCTCTCTTTTTCTCTAGCAAAACCCTCTCCTTTTTAAGTGTTCTTGAGATTTTTGTAAAAGAGATCTTTATTTTATTTATGCAATCTAAGTTTTAAGCTTCTTATTCTCTTCTAATCTTTCATCTTTCTATTCTCTAATCATGATTAACAACACCTCTTTCATGAGATTTGGTGTATTATTCATGATTAGTGAGTAGTCTTTTTAGAGCTCATGGATGAGGTAGGTTAGGGGAAGAGCTCATGGATGAGGTAGGTTAGGGGAAGAGCTCATGGATGAGGTAGGTTAGGGGATTTCGTGAATTATCTATGATGTCTAGGGCTTATATTACTTCTTTCCTCACTTATTTAGTGTTCATAATGCTAGATTAGGCTTGAGAAAACTAATCTAGATCATAGAGAATTTCATGCACACAAGGTGTTCGATGAAATTCTCCAAAAAACTAAATAAGAGATTTTGCTTGCTTAGCCTATGAGAGTAGTTGTCTAAGAAGTATTATGGCTATTAGAACTGATGATTAATGCTTGATAATTAACTTTTCACAAATGAAAGTTTGTTCTTGATTAGTTAATTAGCAAAGTGATTAAGACCATGAGAGTGGATTAATCTTGTTTAAGTGTTCTAAACTAAGGAAAATTGCTTGATTATGTGTAATGACATCATAGGTTGATCATAAAAGTCTCCAAAGTCCATAACCTCATCCAAGGGCTTGCCTTTATCAATTTGTTAATCTCGTTTAGTGCTTATTTAGTGTTTGTTAACTTGCTTGCTTTCAATTTGAATCATTCGGTTTGTAAAATTAAAACCAAAAACCACTTTGTTTGTTTGAATGAGAGAGTTTATTGCATTATTGTTGCATTAAACTAAATCCTGATTGGATTGACACCTTAAGCACTACAATGATATGAGTAAGCTTAAGGATTGATTCTTAAGAAAAATCCTACTTATCAGTTGGAAATACCATATCGGTGTGCTGCATCGGTTAGATGCACACCGATACAAGTCTACAAGATCTTCCAGCAGCTTGTATCGGGGTGCTGCATCGGTCACAAGCACACCGATACAAGTCCACTAGATCTTCGAGCAACTTTTATCGGTGTGTTGTATCGGGGTCAGTCACACCAATACAAGTCCACCAGATCTTCCAGCAGCTTGTATCGCTGTGCTGTATCGGGGTCAAGCACACCTATACTGCATGCACGACCAAAAAATCTATAAATAGCCCAACACCTAATTTATTTTGCAAGCTTTTTTGGTCATTTTCTCTCTATGTAAACTTGTTCTCTCTTTGATTTTAAGAGATTTTGTAAGACATATATTGAGGTTTTATGCAAGATCTTTTTTTTTATCTTCTTAATCTTTCTTTCATATTTCACTAATCATGTTTATTAACATTTCTCTCATGAGTTTTGTTGGTTTCTCCATGATTAGTGAGTAGACCTTTTTGAATCTATGGGATGAGGTAGATTAGGGTGATGAATAGAGTAGATCCATGATGTTAGAGCTTAGTTTACAACATATCCTTTCTTATTAAGTGTGATTAATGCTAGATCCTTAATGATTTGATTGATTTAGAACTTAGAGAATTTCTCGCATGGAAGGTGTTCGATGGAATTCCACAAAGAACTTTATAAGAGATTTACTTGCTTAGCCTATGGAAATAGATGTCTAAGCTGTTTATTGGTTGATTAGATCTTGAGATTAATGCTTGTTGATTGTTTTGTGAGTGTCCTTTACCCTTATTCCTTTCTCACCATTTATAACATTGTTTCTTGAAGTGACCCTCTTTCCCGCATATCCAACATATATTTTCCATCTTTGGAGTTCGATCTAGACTTGTGCTTTCCTTTACCAGACTGATTATTCCTTGTTTCCGGTCTAACTCTTACATAATTTCCTTCTCCAACATTCTTAGAACTAGAGGATTCTCTATATTTTGTTTCTTTAGTTCTAGCTTCACTAACTACCTCTTCAAGCTTTATACCTTCTCTACTATACTTGAGAGTTTCTTTTAGAGAATCATACTTGGAGGGAAGAACATTCAGAAGCAGAATTGCTTGCACTTCTTCGGTATGTCTATGCTGAGATGACCCAAATATGCAATCAACTTCAAGAAATCATCAACGTTCTGGTCAATTGATCTTGAATCTTGCGTTCAGAATGAATAAATCTTGAGTTGGGCGTGAACACGGTTTGGTAAAGACTTTGGCCTATGTGATATGTCTAGAGTATCCCAAGCTTGAGCGGCTGTAACACACTTATCCAACTTCCTCAAAACATGAACCCCAACGCACATGAAGATCATATTCAGAGCTTTCTCGTCGCGTTCTAATCTTGAAGTGTCGTCTTGTTCTTTCTTCTTCGTCGTTTATGGGTCTTTTGAATCTTCTTCTTGAGATGTTGAGTCTTGCATCTTCTCCGTAAGAACATCTTTTAATCCTTGAACTGTGAGATTCGCGAGCATTCACTTCTTCCAGATCCCAAAATCACTGGATCCATCAAACATCGCAATCTCGACATGCTAACTAGTCGTCATCTCGCAATCGATTCGATCTGCACCAAGTCTGGCGCTCTGATATCAATTTGTGAAGATTCTTGCCAAAATCTCTCTCGCTCTTCCTTGCAACTTAAATCGATTGAATCTTTGTATGAAATCAGAACGAGAAAGAAGTAATGACAGAAACGAAAAGACACAGGATTTAATGAGTTCAAGTACGTAATTGGATTCCTACGTCTCGCCGGTGATCACACACCGGAATCCACTATCTCTGGCCTAAACTCAGCCACTGGTTTTACATATCACTCGTCTCTCTCTCTCGATCTTATCACCTCTCTTTACAATAGAATGAACAACATAAAGAAGACGATAAGTCGACATGAGCTATATACAAGCACCAACTCAGTCACACGTGTGAATAAGTGACTAATGAGAGAAACACATCTGTCACTAGTGGACCTACCTCAAGACTCTCTTGACGAGTATGAGTCTTCAACACACTTAGCTAATTCTCAGCTTTGTGTTGATTTCACTTGAAGCTTCATAACTTGGCTTCTCATCCTCTTGATCTCTGTCTATATACTTCATTTCCTTACGTTTTTTTTTTCATTACCCAAAAAAATGATCGAAACTCGTTTTTTAGTGAGTTCTATATATTTCTGTTTTCAAGTCTCAAAAAGTTGAGCATTCTCGTGCCCAATAAACCAAAAACATGTGAACTTCCACTAACCACTCCTCATCATTGACTTAAACATAGTTCAACACACAAAAAGAAGACAACATCAATATTTCATTATTAATTTGTCCTTTTTCAGACAACAAAGCCTCCATTCGCTCTAATCACCTGACCGTTGATCCATTCCCCACCATCACCTGCCAAAAATCCTACAATCTCAGCAACATCATTTGGCTCACCAATCCTACCCATAGGACACGCCTCAGCAAGCATCTTCACCGTTTCATCACTCTTTCCGGCATAGAACATCTCCGTCGCAACCGGCCCTGGTGCCACGCAATTCGCCGTTATCTGGCTTCCCTTCAGCTCCTTCGCCAAAACTTTCACCATTGTCTCTACCGCAGCCTTTGATGCTGCGTAAACTCCATAACCTGGCGAGAGTGCTCCGACCTGTGAAGTAGACATCATAATGATTCTTCCACCACCTCCTCTAACAACCCTTTTAGCAGCTTCATTGCAACACAAGAATGCCCCTCTCGTGTTTGTTCTGAATGTGTTCTCGAAATCTTCAAGTGTGGTCTCGGACAAAGATGGATACTTTGGGTCCAATACACCTGCACAATTCATGAGGATATGAACTTTTGATCCGAACTCTTTTTCGGTTTGATCAAACAAGTTGTTGATCTGGTCTGGATCTGAAACATCTGCTCTGACCGCGATTGCTGAGTTTGGTTGAGAAGACGCATTTAGTTCCGAGGCCAAGAGTTCAGCTGCTGATGAGCTCGAGACATAATTGAGGGTGACTCTTGCGCCAAGGCTGTGGAGGTGAATCGCAATCGCACGGCCGATACCTCTTGTGGCTCCAGTCACTATGGCTACACGACCGTCCAGAGGGAGAGACGTTGAGCTTCTGGGGATCTTCTCCATTTCTCGTTTCTTCTCAATTTAGATGTAAAGAAGAAGGTCGGATCGGATTTATAGACAATAGAGGACAATTTACTCTTTTTGACTTCTGATACTGCGACAAGGCAGCCGTCTCGTTTTAAGATTCGTTTTTTTTTTAATCTTCGTAAGCAGTGACGTGCGTGCACACACTTCATTTGACTACATGTGATCATCTCTGACCACTCTTACGTAAGCACATATGTTTAACAGCTTCTCTACTCAGATTTGTTCAACTTTGAGAAGTATACAAAACGTGAGACAAACATTTATATATATCTATCTTAATTTACAAAATAAGTTTTTCTCAATTAGCTTTGGTCCTGAGTAAAGGATTTGTTTGGGAACAAAACCATAAAAGGTTGTGTTAATTTTCTAGTCGTTGGCGTTAGCAATAAACAATGGTGTAGAAGACATATTTATTTGTTGTTTTGTTTTCTTTAGCAACAAACAAAAAATGATAATAATAAAATCATAGTCATTTCTTTGCTGTCAATTTAGCGAAACATTTGATGATAGGTGGCGGCCATTAGCAACTAGAAAAATCTAAATAAAGTTATGTTCCCATCAGGGCCCGTCTCTATTTATTGTTGAGGATACGCCGAATCACCTGTTTAATATCACAATATTATGTTTCCATAATTACTTATTCTAGAGAACTCTCCTGTTAAGTATATATATGTAACCTCTGTTAATATTGAATAATAAGAAAGCATCCTTCCTTACATGGTATCAGAGCGGGTATCGATACCCTAATTTTTTTTTCGGCTGCCTCCTTCTTCTTCTTCTTGCCCTTCTTCATCAAGCAACCAGCCGCCTTTCATCATCATGTCAACCACCTCTGCTGAAACTGTTGACACCACTCCTCAAGCTCTCCTCAATGTCAAGATGTCCAACGTGACTAAACTCACCGCAAGCAACTACCTGATGTAGAGTCTTCAGGTTAATGCGCTTCTCGATGGTTATGAGCTGGCTGGTTATCTCGATGGCTCTGCGTCCGCACCACCCACCACCATCACGACCAACAACACGGAAGTACCAAATCCAGCGTTCACCCTATGGAAACGTCAGGATAAGCTCATCTACAGCGGATTGATTGGTACCATCTCTGTCTCGGTTCAGCCCCTTCTCTCCACTGCCAAAACCGCATCCAATATATGGAGTACGCTTGCAGCAACGTACGCAAATCCGAGCAGAGGACATACCCAACAGCTCCGACTTCAGATCAAAAATTGGCTCAAAGGCACTAAAACCATTGACGAGTATGTTCAGGGCCTAACAACAAGATTCGATCAATTGGCGTTACTTGGCAAACCAATTGATCATGAAGATCAACTTGAATATATTCTTGGTGGCTTACCTGAAGAGTATAAGGCTGTTGCTGATCAACTTGAAGGGCGTGATTCCACGCCATCCATCACTGAAGTTCATGAAAAATTGCTCAACAAAGAAGCCAAGCTGTTAACGATCTCTTCTGCTCCAACAAATATGCCTGTCACGGCCAACATCGCTTCAAACAGACACCAGGGACGACATCAACAAAACCAGACTCACCGGTCGTCTCAGCCTTGGACTCGGAATCAACAAACCAATCAGTCCAATCACTTCCGCGACAATCGACCCTCTCGTGGCTATCAAGGTACACAACAAGGAGGGTATCAAGGGCGTTGTCAGCTCTGCGGAGTGCACGGTCATAGTGCAAAGAGATGCTCTCAACTGAGTAATCACAGCGCCACAGCTCGCAACAACTCTGGGAGCCCTGCCTATCCACCATGGCAACCCAGCGCTAACCTGGCCTTGGGAGCTCTACCTCCTAACAACGCTTGGCTCATGGACAGCGGTGCTACACACCATATGACAAGTGACCTCAATAATCTCGCACTTCATCAACCTTATCAAGGAAATGATGCGGTACTCATTGGAGACGGCTCTGGCCTCAACATCACACATACCGGTTCCCTCTCTATGCCCTCTTCCTCTCGAAATCTCAACTTAAATAATGTCCTTTGTGTTCCTCACATCCACAAGAACCTAATCTCCGTATATCGCCTTTGTAATGCTAACAAGGTTTCCGTTGAATTCTTTCCCACCCACTTTCAGGTCAAGGATCTGAACTCGGGTGTCCTCTTACTCCAAGGCAAAACTAGGGGCGATCTCTATGAGTGGCCTGTTTCTCACAATACTCTCACATCATTCTTTGCCACCTCAACACCAAAAACGTCCCTTGATGATTGGCACTATCGCCTTGGTCATCCATCCTCTTCAATTCTTAAGACTATTGTCTCTCGCTTTTCCCTTTCTCATTCTAAATCGCTAAAATCATTGTGTTCTGATTGCTCCATCAATAAAAGTCACAAATTACCATTTTCTCAAACCTCGGTTGTCTCCTCTCGTCCCCTTGAGTACATCTTTACAGATGTTTGGACATCTCCGATAACATCGGTAGATAACTATAAATATTACCTTGTGTTGGTTGATCATTACACGAGATACTCCTGGTTTTATCCTCTGAAAACTAAATCGCAGGTGCGTGAGACGTTCATTCCGTTCAAAGCCCTTGTGGAAAATCGGTTCAACACAAGGATTGGTACCTTGTACTCCGATAACGGTGGCGAGTTCATAGCACTGAAAGCTTTCCTCTCCAATACCGGCATCACTCATCTCACCTCACCGCCACATACACCGGAGCACATCGGCGTCTCCGAACGGAAGCACCGTCACATCGTTGAAACTGGCCTTACGCTCCTTACTCATGCTGGAATGTCACAGTCATATTGGACATATGCGTTTGCAACTGCAGTGTACTTAATCAACCGTCTTCCAACGCTGGTGCTTGACATGGAATCCCCATTTCATAGGCTGTTTGGTGATGACCCCAACTACGGCAAGCTTCGCGTCTTTGGCTGTATGTGCTTCCCTTGGCTTAGACCCTATGCCAGTCACAAGCTCGAGAACCGATCCACACCGTGCGTCTTTTTGGGGTATTCTCTCACTCAAAGTGCATATCTCTGCTTGCAACCAAGCTCGGGAAGGATTTACACTTCTCGCCATGTGCAATTTGATGAACATGTATTCCCGTCTCGGCCTAGCAGCTCGCCACAGCCGCAACTCGACTCGTCTTCCACCAGTTCCTCTCAGGTACCTGTTACGGTTCTTCCTTTTGCTGTGCAGATTGCAGCACCAGCCAATCCACCTCCGCCAGCAACCCCGACAGTCATTCCGCCACAGATACCGCCACCGGTGATGGCAGAGAACACCGATGCTTGTGATTCTACACATCATCGAGTAATCGCATCTCCTTGTCGAGAAAACTTGACGACACCACCACTCGATCCTCTTCTAAACCAAACTCATCCTCTACCAAGCCCAGTTACAAGCCCATTACCAAACACAACCCAACTCCAAGCTCCTCCCCTGCCAAGCCCAGTTCCAAGCCCATTACCAAATGAAACCCAACTCCAAAATCAACCAGAAAATTCCCTAAATCACATACCTTCATCGTCATCACCTCAACCTCCTCCCGATAATCCCCAACCCAGTCTTTCACTCCAGGATGAAACATGTTGCACTAGACTATCACTTCATCCGTGGGCAGATCCAGAACGGGACCCTTCGTGTGGTCCATGTCAACACTAAAGACCAACTTGCTGATGCTCTAACAAAGCCTCTACCCCGTGCGCGCTTCACTGAGCTAAGAAACAAGATTGGAGTCACTTCCGCCCCTCCATCTTGAGGGGGCGTGTTGAGGATACGCCGAATCACCTGTTTAATATCACAATATTATGTTTCCATAATTACTTATTCTAGAGAACTCTCCTGTTAAGTATATATATGTAACCTCTGTCAATATTGAATAATAAGAAAGCATCCTTCCTTACATTTATATATGAGTTTTAGGCAAAACAAAAAATTTGGGCATTTTTTCAAATAATTTTTTTTTTATAATTTGTTGGGCCTTTTTTTCTTGAATAATTTTTTTAAAATTTGTTGGACCCATGGCAAATGCCCATATTACCATGGGTCTGAGCCGGGCCCCATAATGATGATTACAAAGTTTACGAGTGTAGTGGCGAGGTTTTGGTAGATAAAACTAAATTGAGCGTACTTTTGGTTTTATTTTAGAAATTAGTCTTATATAAAACTATGAGTAATAGCAATGGATGGTCACGGATGATGAATACTAGTAAAATTAGATGACCATTTCTAACAGTTTTTGAATAGTGATTGGGCAATGGAAATTAATCTTTATCCTTTTTGTTTATTTTTCTTATATTTTCTTTCCGGCAAACATCTGATTTTTTAATTCTTTTTTCTTCTCTCTTTTGTCTTCGCTCACTTATTTATCTCCTCTACATCAGATGGAGTAACCGATAGAATAAGGGTGAATAACAGAGAGTATTGGGGGGGGGGGGGGGNGGGGGGGGTGTAACATGTAGAATAACCACCAAAGGAGTAACCGGGGAAGTCGAAGGAGTAACCAAAGGGTTGCATAATTGATTTTTTAGACTAAGAATGCCCAAACGAATCACGCGTTCTTGAGTTCGTTGAGAACCTATGTTCTGTTGAAAATAAGAGAAAGAGAAAGCAAAAGCTTTTTATTAAAATTCAATAAGCTGTGACCTTACAAACCAAGGTATCGACTCTATATATAGAAAGACTAAAACCCTATTCGATTAGGAAAATGAATAACCAAAAAGGGAATAACCAATAGGAAGGGGAATGTCATGCATCAGGTCGCCCGGGGTAGAAAAAGGTTCATCCTCAAATCTTCAGCCTCATCATTTGCAATGTGTGGAACAAGATGCTTAACATTGAAAATGTTGGAGCAATGAACATCTGGCGGAAGACCAACCCGATACGTTGATATATCATGGTTTTTACCTAGTTTAAGCCATGATATAAGTCCGTTTTATAGAGTTTTTATAGTATTTTGGAGTCTTTTACAAGTTTTATCACATTTGGAGTATTATTGGAGATATTGGAGTTTTATGGAGCGTTCTGGAGCAAAACTGAAGTCTGGTGACTAAGTACCTGATCGAAGCATCAAGCATCGATCGATACCTACCTGTTATCGATCGATACCCATCGAGGAGATCACAAGTCACGACTTAATGAAGAGTTTGAAGAATTGCAGAACTTGCCCAGAAGACTTTAATGTTTACAAAAAGACCCCAATTCGTGTTTATGTTATTAAATAGGATTTTAGAGCCGCTTTCATGGCTATGCTTATTTTATTCTGGTTTTGAGAGAGAGCTTTTGAAGGGAGACAAGTCGGAAACTCTGTTCGTCCGAGAGAAGATTTTGAACCCTCTTACTCTTTCTGTTTTATTTGATGATTTATTCAAACATGTTTATTGCTTCAATTTCCATGTCTGAGTAGATCCCTAGTTAGGTTCAGGGTTCTCAATAGGGTTTTCTTTGAATGCTAGGTTGATTTATTATTAGGATTCACCATCTGAATTAGTTCTTCACCATAGGTTGTTTGCAAAGCTAATTCTAGATTGATCACCAAGAACTTAGATCTTAGGATAGTTGATTAGGTGCGAGAGTGCGATTAATTACCTGATAGAACCTAAGGTGAGCAAAATAATTATTTGCAAAGAGATTTGGTTTAGTTGTTTTGTGAACAAATCAAACCTGATTAAAAAGCTGATTTAGACCTTAGGATTCGCAAAGAGATTTGGAATTCCTATGATTTAGATTTAGATAGTTTTCGAAACGAGAGTTGGTTAGCTATATCTTAGTGATTTGAGTTCAAGAACCGCGTTAAATCTGAGTCCACCTAGTTTGTTTATCTGCATTCAGTGATTAACTGAGAAATACCATGAACCTAGCCTTTCTCCAACTGAATTCACAACCGTTTTAAATTACATTCTGTTATCAAATACCATTTATTGCTTAGCGTGATTCTCATCTATATAATCTATTGTGTGTCTCTGTGAGTCCTTGTGTTCGACCCCTACACTTACTACAACTACTGCTTAGTACTTTTAGGGTATTAATTTGAGCATATCAAATTTGGCGCCGTTGCCGGGGACTTAATTCGCCATTAGATTTTAGTCTGAGAATTTCTACTAAGTTCGTCGGTATCGATCGATACTCGTCGTCTTTTTGTGTTGATATCGATCGACACCACCCAGTGTTGGTCGATACTCAACGTGTTTTTTGTTACTCACGTGCTTTGCCTAGTGAGTTTCAGGTGTGAATTTGGAACGTACAAACAGGAAAGCAAAGAAGCCAGCAGAGATGAATAACACTATGATTCTGATTCTGAATGCTGTTTTTTGCTTTGAGAGACCAAGAGGGTCGTTTGTGCAATGAGCAAGGACAACGTCTGGATGGAGAGGGGAACATCATTCCACCTGCTCCTGTTATCGCTGGGAATGTCGCTGGGAATGCGAACGCAGTGAATGCTGAGAACGCTGTGGTTAATCGTGGTAGGACGATTGGTGAGTGCAACAGACCTGACCAGTTTTACGCAAATCTCTATGCGATTCGTCCTCCACCATATCAGAGGAATGACTTTGAGCTGAAGCCTGCATACTACACTCTTGTGAGCCAGCACCCACCCTTTTCATGGTCTTTCCAGCGAACATCCCATGGATCACATTGAGAGGTCACTAGCATCAAGAGCAATGGAGTGTCCTACGACTACATTTTCTGCAAGCTTTTTCCATACTCACTTGGTGGAGAAGCAACTTACTGGCTGAAGCAGTTGACTCCTGGATCGTTAACTACTTGGGATCAAACTAAGACTGCTTTTCTGAACAATTTCTATGATGATGCACGATATGAGGATCTCAGGAACAAGATCTCTCAGTTTTCTCAAGGGCCGGCTGAGGCATTCAAGGCTGCTTGGATTCGTTTCAAGTCGTATCAGAGAGATTGTCCGCACCATGGGTGTTGATTCGTAAATCACACAAAAGGGATAAAACAATACTTTAATCGGAATCTCGTTTATTGATCAAGAGTCGGCGTTACAACAGGGTTTATTGAGATTGCAAAGATAGAGAACTTGAGATCGGTATGTAGCTCTCTCGAATTCTCTCTGGTCTCTGCGGAAGTTGTGGATGATCCCAAATGAATGAGCCTCCTCCTCTATTTATAATGTCTTGAGGCGGTTTCAAAGGAGGAGATTTCCTTTTCCTTGTTCGATTGGGAGAAGGAAATCTCCCGGTTTTCTCTCTGAGATAAGGATATTTTCCTGATATCTCGAAGATTTGATCGAAGGGAATATTTCCTTTTCCGAGATCGGTACGAAAGGTAAATATTCCGGTTTTCATCTGTTGTAACGGACTGGGCTTGGGCTGGGCTCATCTCGGTAGCCGAGATGGGCTTTTAGCGAGGTTCCGAGCTCGGCCCAATGTTTTCGGGCTGATCCATCCTCGATCCTGACCATCATAAACCGGTCTTGATTGAACCGGTCTCGGTTCGAACCGAGTTAAACCAGGGGGTGCTAATCCCCCCTCTAACAATTGGTCCCCCCCTCAGTTCGGCGAGGGAGTTTATGAGTTCGGTGAATTTCTAAGGAGTATTCTTTAGCTTGGTAAGGACCGAGATCGGTACGATCTGGTCAGATTCCATTTCGAGTTTGGCAAATTCCTTTCAAGACCGGGATTCTCACGGTTGAGTCAATTTTTACGAACTTTCGAGTTCGGTGAACTGATTCGCGATCGTTCTCAAGTTCGGACTCTCAAGTTCGGAATATTTGATTCGTGGATCTCGGTATCGATCCTGAACGTTCGAGTTCGGTAGAATTTTCTCAAAAAGAGGGTGTCCTTTCATCTTCTCTAGTCGTGGAACTCGAAGAGTCGCATGTCGATTCGTCTTCTTCGTTTGCGGATTTCGAGGAATCATCATTACTTTTTTCTCTATAAATATTGCTCGAACGTCCATCTATTTCTCACTTCTGCTTTTTTCTTCAAAAGGTATTCTTCTTTCTCTCTCTAGCGCTCTCCCTTCTCCCTAGAATTTGTTTATTTTCCGTTCTCCGATCATCTCCTCCGCCGTGATTTCTCTGATTTGCTCGAAAATTTTCAAGTTCTTCATTGTGTTCTTCGTAAATTTCTTCCTTTCGATCGATATGGATTCAAGGGCTTCTTCTCCTGCTGTTGACGACCGAACTCCACCGCCGAGATCCCCAGATCTTGAACCGTTGGTTGATAGTCCCAATTCAAGTTCGGATGGTGTCCGACAGGAATCGATTGGTTATAATTCTCAACGTACTAATGCCGGACCGAGTAACCCGAGGGTTACCGTTGAGGTTCCTCATCTCGTTGATGAAGATTGGTTTGAAGAGGAAACTGCCGAGCCGTATGATAAAGTCCAGGCAGATGCTGAATTTGCAGCTCGCCTCGCGGAAAGCGAGGATGCGGCATGTCTGGATATAGGGGGCGATGGTCACGTGTCGGCTACCAGGCGGGTGGTTGAGAAACCCACAAGTATCGGATCGTCTCGATCGACTGCAGAGACCATCCAAGTTACCTTGGAGAGGTGCGACGCTCCAGACGACCTGCTTTTCAAGGTCCCGACTGCTGCCGATCGTCCGTGGGACGCTCCTCCTGGCTATATATGCGTCTATGAGGAATACTTCAGAAGCTGTGGTCTTCAGTTTCCCATTCCCGAGCTCTTCTACAAGTACTGTAAGAGACGACATATTGCGATCTCCCAGTTAATTCCGGCCACGGTAATAAACCTTATGGGTCTCCTTTCTCTCGGGGAGGAGTGCGGTATTCCTATTACAACCAAGATTTTCGAGAGGTTGTTTCGGGTAAATCTGTCGAAGGCGAAACATTGGTATTTATCGGCTAATGCGAAGCCGAAATGTGACCTTGTTACTGGAAACAAGCCGAGCAAAGTAAANTTGAATAGTTCATCAAGGCATTTCATCAAACACTTGGTGTGTATGAAATGCCTTATGATCTAGATCCACTTTCTCAAGCTGGATCTAGCCTTAAGAACACTAAACAAGAAGGGATATAAGTATATCTAACCCTAAACACCATGAATCAAGCCTTGGATCATCCTAATGTACCCCATCTCTAAACCCTAAAGGACTACTCAAGACCCATTAGAACCAACCCAAAATCGATGGAGATAGGGGTTGAATCCATGGATGAATGTTGAATAATCAAGATAGAATGAAGATAGATGGAATAGATTGATAGAGATAAATAGTAGATTTCATAAACCAAAAGATCCTCTTACAAATCTCAAGAACTCTCCCAAAAAGGTAAGGATTTTTGAATCAAGAAAAACATAAGTTGCAAAAATTAGGTAAAGTGGTTTTTATAGTGAATAGTGCTCGACCGTGTCGACCCGGAACAAACCTTTTCATCCCAAGGCATTTTGCCTTTTCAAACCCACACATGCTTCTTGTGTTTTCGCTTCACCTTCTTCTCACATTGGGGATCGACTTCTTCTTCCTTGATGTCATGGTTTGGCGCTTCCTTGTTTTGACTTAGCTCTTCTTTTTTTTCATTTTTGTTCACGCCTCTCCTCATCTTTGATGCTTTGGCCTTTTCGGCTTTCTTCTTTTTCCTTGAATCCTTTTAGGCTATGTTATTCTTGGAGCTAGTCTTATTATTTTCTTTTTGCACCAACCAATATATATAAATTCGATCCCCTTTTCCTTTCCCCCTTTAAATCTTTTCCAATCCACATTACCATTCCGAACATACCTATTCGCCAAGTTTCAAACCGTTCCCCCAAACTTGAATCCATAACCGCCATCCAAAATCTTGCTCGAACGTCCATCTATTTCTCACTTCTGCTTTTTTCTTCAAAAGGTATTCTTCTTTCTCTCTCTAGCGCTCTCCCTTCTCTCTAGAATTTGTTTATTTTCCGTTCTCCGATCATCTCCTCCGCCGTGATTTCTCTGATTTGCTCGAAAATTTTCAAGTTCTTCATTGTGTTCTTCGTAAATTTCTTCCTTTCGATCGATATGGATTCAAGGGCTTCTTCTCCTGCTGTTGACGACCGAACTCCACCGCCGAGATCCCCGGATCTTGAACCGTTGGTTGATAGTCCCAATTCAAGTTCGGATGGTGTCCGACAGGAATCGATTGGTTATAATTCTCAACGTACTAAAGCCGGACCGAGTAACCCGAGGGTTACCGTTGAGGTTCCTCATCTCGTTGATGAAGATTGGTTTGAAGAGGAAACTGCCGAGCCGTATGATAAAGTCCAGGTAGATGCTGAATTTGCAGCTCGCCTCGCAGAAAGCGAGGATGCGGCATGTCTGGATATAGGGGGCGATGGTCACGTGTCGGCTACCAGGCGGGTGGTTGAGAAACCCACAAGTATCGGATCGTCTCGATCGACTGCAGAGACCATCCAAGTTACCTTGGAGAGGTGCGGCGCTCCAGACGACCTGCTTTTCAAGGTCCCGACTGCTGCCGATCGTCCGTGGGACGCTCCTCCTGGCTATATATGCGTCTATGAGGAATACTTCAGAAGCTGTGGTCTTCAGTTTCCCATTCCCGAGCTCTTCTACAAGTACTGTAAGAGACGACATATTGCGATCTCCCAGTTAATTCCGGCCACGGTAATAAACCTTATGGGTCTCCTTTCTCTCGGGGAGGAGTGCGGTATTCCTATTACAACCAAGATTTTCGAGAGGTTGTTTCGGGTAAATCTGTCGAAGGCGAAACATTGGTATTTATCGGCTAATGCGAAGCCGAAATGTGACCTTGTTACTGGAAACAAGCCGAGCAAAGTAAATAACTGGAATGCTCGGTACTTTTATGTGAAGATCGACAAATCTTCTGTTGAGTATCCAGGCGGGAGTTACCGAACTCAATGGAGGACTCCTATTGGTAGTTATTAGTTTCTTGTTCCTTGCTTGTAGCTTTGTTTTGCCTAAGTTATATTTTTTCTTTTTGCTTTCAGATCGTCATATACCGGGCTTCCTTATTACCACGCCGGGGTTTACTTGTGTCCACGCGAAGCAATTAAGTGCAGCTGGGAAAGCTCGGTGGCCAGAAGCTTACCAAGAGAAACTTCATTTGAAGGCGAAAAGAGCCCTTAGAGGTCAGTTTCGGTTCCTTTTAATTCGGCAGTCTCTCTTTTTTGTTTTGTACTTATCGGTATCGTTTCTTCTTTCCACAGCAAACCCCTCTCGCCGCCGAAAAATGAAGTTCGACGATATCCCGGATCTTTCCGCCGAGATGGATGGCGATGAAATGGATACGGCCATTCCCTCCGTAGCCGAACAAGCAAGTCCTGAATGTCCGGCTTGTGACGAGGAGATCGGTGGAGGAAGTGTTCCTGCTGGGGAACGGGTTTCTGCCGAAGAACATGCTCCTCATCCGGCTGAAAAAAAGAAGTGAAAGAAGGCCAAAAAGAGGACCGGGCAGGCAGCCGGGCCAACCGCTGGGGTCGGTACCGAGGGCTCTGAAGGGGGTGGGGAGGATACCGAGCCCCAATGGGTCGAGGAGGACACGGTCGTCCTGTCAGACGACTCTCCTGTACCTAAAAGGCATCGTGCGTCAGGTCCTGCGGACGACGCGTGGGATTACGCCGAATCGTATCGGCGCTTGAGCTTCGGTCCGGACTTCCTTCCGCCGATCGATCGCCTTCACAAATATGAGGCCTATAAGAAATTGGCCCAGACCACTGCCGAGGTAAACCCCTCCACCTTTTTATCTTTGAGTTCGTCGTTCCTTGTCTTTCTTATTTCTAAAGTTCGTTATTTTGACAAATGGTTGCCCAGACGAATAAGATCGTCGGGTCTTATGACCGTGAGCTCGGAGCCTCCCGTCGTCAGGCTCTTGAAGCGAGGGTTCAAGTTGTGGAACTCCGCAAAGAGCTCCACGTTTCTGAGGACAAAGTGGAAGCGGGCGATCGTGCGGTGGCCGAGCTGACCCGAGAAATCGCCGCACTGAAAAAATCCAACGCTGAGTTGGAGTTAGAAAAAGACGCGCTATTGGTGAAGCTGTTCTCGGAAACTTCGCGATTGAGGGCCGGTCGTACCCAGCAGATCTCGAAGAGGATCGGGCGAAGTCCGACTCCAAAAGGTCAAGGATCATCTGGCGGCGGTCGATCGGGCGAAAAAGCCGTTCCTCGCTGTCAACCAAATCCACAGGGTTCTCAGTTTTTGCGAGAGCCTAAGGACAAAGCACGGTATCACCATTCCGCCGTCTCGCATCGAGAAGCTGGAGAAGCTTAAGGCTGAGAAGTCGGCAGAGTATGCGGCGATCGACCTCTGCGAGTTGGAAGATGCGGACCTAGTCGTCTCGCCTTTTACCGATCCGGTGCATCCGGGGATTTCGCCTTCGCCGGGTAATGAAGTCCCGCCAGGTCTTGATGAGTTCGAATATAACCGAACTTCGATGTCGGCGGAGCAAGCTGATGCGGAAGCAAGGCGTTTAGGTCGCCCCTTTTTTTTATCTTTTTGTAATCTCTGTTTTCTTCTGCCCGATGGGGCTTATAACTCGACCTCTTGGACCGGAGGGTTTTTAAAGTCCGGTATCCGTTTTGCCTGAGGGGCTTTTGAAATGAATCTTCGACATTTTGATGACTTTTTATACTTAGTTGTTTTCTGAATCGTGCTTTAGATATATTTGAAGTCGTACTTTATACGAACTTCTCAAACTTGTCGTACATAGTGGTACCGTAAATAGTACCGTCTTAGCCGGGTGAAGAGGACAAGTTTGACTGAACCTGTTCGAGGTCGGCAATCCATATTGTAGATCGGCTTATTGATTATGCGATTGTTGAGGAACCAACTTACTGTTTTTTGCGATTGTTGAGAAATCGGCTTATTGATTTTGCGACTGTTGAGAAATCGGCTTAAATTTGCGAGAAAAGACGTTCGGCTTGACCCTAGAGTTTAATTTAAGAGTACGTGAACAGCCCATCTTAATATGCTCTAGATTTCTCACATTGAATCCGAGTGTGCGAGACGGACTCGGCTTATTTGGCTCGGATAATCTGAGAAGCAGGTGTGAGACAGGTCTCGGGTTTGAATGTGGAAAGTGTGTTATCCATTGCACCATGAGGATGCGTGCGAGCTAAGCTCGGCTTATTCGATCGTCTGGCCAGGACGTTGATATGGAGACCGTTGTGGTCGAGAATACGAACTGTTGGAGTTCGGCAAATATGAAGTTTGACTTATAAAGTACGAACTGTTGAAGTTCGGCAAACATAAAGTTTGACTTGAAGATACGAACTGTAGCGCCTGTGTTTCCAGAAGAATTGATTATTGCTGTGAAATAATTAATCCGGGTTGTTCTGGAGGCAGTATCGATCGATACTGGCCTGTATCGATCGATACCAGCCGGGTCTTCTCGTGGTTATCTTCTTCTCTTTCTTCTTTCGAGTATAAAAAGGGATCCTTCGGGAGAATGAGACCATAGAAAGGTCGAGAGAGTTCGTGAAAGAAAGAGAGAGAGAGAGAGAAGGAGAGGAAGTGGAAAGAAGCTTTGCGAAGCGTAGATCTTGCGAGATTGAGAGGTTTGGAGCTGGTGAGAAGCTCGGGAAAGAGATTTGAGACCTTGGTTTTGGGCGAGAAGTGAGGGAGATTGATCTTGAGTTGGGAAGGTCGTTTTAAGCTCGTTCCATCGTTTCTTAAGGTGAGTTGTGACCAAAGGTGATCAATTAAGCTTGTGTGATTCCTTGCTAAGCTTGATTGGTGGTCTTGGTGGTTGTTATGGCGATTCCTGTGTCTAGGTCTCGTGGGTATCGACCGATACCAAGTGGGTATCGATCAATACCAACCCTTTGTGGATAGGCTTGAGTCGTGTAGCATCGATCGATACCAAGTGAGGGTTTTGGGTGTCGATCGATACTAGGCCCTTGTCGGGTGATGCATGTTGTTTGGGCATCGATCGACACCCAGGAGGTATCGATCGATACCGGTTTCTTTTGTGATGAATGTTGTAATTGATAATTGTTGATTGTTAATTGGTGGTCTGTTGTTGGGATGATCAATCTCACTCAGCATTTGGTTAGCCAAATGTTGATGCATCACTTTTGTCGATGCAGGTAAAGATGTGGCGTGATCGTGGAATCGAGGCGGTGAAGAAGGGATGATTAGGACTCGGGGCGGTGGCCTTTTGTTGTTGTAGAACTTGGATTGTTCTGAATGTTTAATTATTAAAGTGTAATAATTAATGGTTGTTTAATGGTTTAATTTCTGTTTAATGAATGTTTAATTATATGCAAAAAAAAAAAAAATGCGGTCCTTTCACGAACTGTTGGAGTTCGGCAAACGTAAAGTTTGACTCGGAAATTCGAACTGTTGGAGTTCGGCAAACGTAAAGTTTGACTTATAAAGTACGAACTGTTGAAGTTTGGCAAACGTAAAGTTTGACTTATAAAGTACGAACTGTTGGAGTTCGGCAAACGTTAAGTTTGACTTAAAAATACGAACTGTTGGAGTTCGGCAAACATAAAGTTTGACTTAAAAATTTGAACTGTTGGAGTTCGGCAAACGTAAAGTTTGGCTTGAAAAATACGAACTGTTGGAGTTCGGCAAACATAAAGTTTGACTTAAAAATTCGAACTGTTGGAGTTCGGCAAACGTAAAGTTTGGATTGAAAAATACGAACTGTTGGAGTTCGGTAAAATGCCTTCGCGTAATAAAATTTTATAAATGTTATAGCTGCGCCTTGTGAGGGCTGCCTACATACCTTTGAAAGAAGGATCAAGCCATTCGTAGTTCATATTACATATTGGAATCGAGCACATGGGTAATAGCTCGGTGATCTTTTTTTATTTTTTTATTTTTTTATTTTTTTTTTGGCGCTAGAAGGAGGGGGCTGGCCTAAATGTAGTAGCGCTTGAGGTTCATTGAATTCCACGAACGGGGAATGGGGGTTCCGTCTAGCTTCATGACCTCGTAGACGCCTGGTTTGACTACCCTCATGACCTGATAAGGTCCTTCCCAGTTTGTGCCGAGCGTGCCGGCATTCTTTTCTTCGGTGCCTTCGAAGACTTTTCTCAGAACAAAGTCGCCGTTGGTGAAATGACGTCCGCGGACCTTTTTGTTGTAGTACCGTGCTGCCAAGTTCTGATAATTCTGAATCCGAAGTAAGGCTTGATCGCGTTGCTCTTCGAGATTGTCGAGGTTGTCGAGCATGATTTCGTCGTTAAGATCGGGGTTTTGCACAAGCATCGTTCGACGAATAGTCGGGATGGTGAGTTCGGTGGGGCACAGGGCTTCTACGCCGTAGGCCATATAGAAAGGGGATTGTCCCGTTGAAGATCGTGGGGTCGTGCTATATGACCACAAGACTCCGTCGAGTTTATCAGACCATGTCCCTTTATGAGTATCCAATCGTTTCTTTAGGCCATCGATGATCGTCTTGTTTGTTGCTTCGGCTTGACCGTTGCTCGGCGGGTATCTCGGTGTAGAGAAACTTAGCCGAATTTTCCACTTGGCGCAGAAATCGTTGAATAGTGTCGATATGAATTGGGGACCGTTATCTGTGATAATCTCGTACGGAACTCCGTGTCGGCAGATGATGAATTTCCAGACGAACTTCTGGACGTCGGAAGCGAGGATGACGGGATATGCCTTGGCTTCTACCCACTTGGTGAAGTAATCCGTCATGACGAGAATGATTTTTTTTTGCGTGGTGGATCGTCTAAAAGGGCCGATGATGTCTATCCCCCATCGCATGAATGGGTAAGGGACTGTCGAAGTTGTTAGCAGCTCGGTAGAGAGATGTATCATTGGGCCATGTCGTTGGCATTTGTCGCATTTTGCAACGAACTTCTCGCAGTCTGCTTGCATGCTCGGCCAATAATAGCTTGCTCGTTTGATTTTTAGGGCTAGAGATCGGCCACCTGATTACCGCCGTCGCCTTCGTGTATTTTCTTCATGACTTCCTGGATCTCATCGCCTGAGACGCATTTGAGAAGGATTCCTGCCGCACTCCAACAGAATAGTCCGTCTTTGATAAGTATGTAGTGGGCAGCCCGCATTTTGAGTCGTCGAGCGGCCCATCTGTCTGCCGGGATGTCTCCATCGATGATGTACATTTTTATTTCTAGCGTCCAATCGGCGGGCGTCTGCTCGTCGGACTGCTCTAGATTTATCGGCTCGTGAAGGCCGTCTGTTTGTTCTTCCGCTTCGTTGTCCGATTGGGTGGACATATTGTTTTGCAGCGGGTTATCATTGTCCTTGATGACAGTGGCAAGTTCAAGCTCGATGTCTTGATCAAGCTCGATAGTTGGGATCCGTCTTTGCCGAGGTAGGACGGGTTCGGTCGCGGGATTTTCCTCGTAATCCCGTCTGCGAGTTGTGATAATACATTGCTCCGTGCTTCCAATACTTGGCTCTGATATACTTTCGACCGAAATCGTTCGTCTGAGATGAGGGTCCGAGCTAGAAGCTAAGGCAGCGAGTGCGTCGGCTGGAGCATTTTCTCCTCGCGATATCTTGGTTAGTTCGAATGAGTCGAACTCTGTAGTGAGTTGTTTGACGAGCTTGAGGTATGCGTCCATTCGATCGTTCTTGGCGTCATACTCCCCGCTAAATTGGCTTGCGACAAGCTGTGAGTCGCAGTAGGCGTGTATGCGTGTTACGCCGATGGCTTTAGCCAAACGTAGTCCGGCAATTAGCGCTTCGTATTCTGCCTCGTTGTTTGATGCGTTGAATGCCAGGCGGAACGATTGCTCTAGGATTTCTCTCGTCGGAGATTTGAGGCGAATGCCTATTCCAGAACCACGGTTAGATGCAGATCCATCCACGTGAAGGATCCATTGCTTGGCGGTCACGACGTCGGTGTTGACGTACTCCGGAGATAACTCGATGTGGAAATCGGCAAGGACTTGCGACTTGATGCTCGTTCGGCTTTTGTAATCGATGTCATATTCGCTAAGTTCGATAGCCCATTTAGCCAGTCGGCCGGATTGGCTCGGATTATGTAGGATCGTCCGGAGCGGCTGATTGGTTAAGACGGTGACTGAGTGTGATTGGAAGTAGGGGCGTAGTTTCCGAGCTGAGATAACAACGGCGAGAGCCAATTTTTCGAGAGTCGGATACCGCCCTTCAGCACCATCGAGTGATTTGCTGATATAAAAGATCAGTTTTTGTTCACCTCGGTATTCCCGGACAAGGACCCCGCTGACCGCCGAGGTCGATATTGCGATGTAGAGATAGAGGGTCTCGCCATCTTCGGGTTTTGCTAGGACCGGTGGGGTTGACAGGTATTCCTTGAGCTGTTTGAATGCTTCTTCGCACTTGTCATCCCACTCGAGACCTTTATTACCGCGTAACAGTTGGTAGAAGGGGAGACACTTGTCGGTAGATCGGGAGATGAACCGGTTGAGTGCAGCAATACGTCCCGTGAGCTTTTGTACTTCCCTCCTCGTCGTTGGAGATGGTAGGTCGAGGATTGCCGAGATCTGTTTAGGATTTGCTTCGATTCCTCTTTGAGTCACGATGTATCCGAGGAACTCTCCCGAGGTCACGCCGAACGTACATTTGGTTGGGTTAAGCTTCATGCCGTACTCGTTTAGGATATCGAAGCATGTGTTGAGGTGTCCGGCATGATCCTTGGTGATTAACGACTTGACGAGCATATCGTCGATGTAGACTTCCATTGTTTTACCGAGCTGGCTGGCAAACAGGCGATTAACGAGCAGTTGGTAGGTTGCACTGGCGTTTTTTAGACCGAAGGGCATGACTTTATAGCAGTAGATACCACGATCGGTGATGAAGGAGGTCTTCTCGCGATCGTCCGGGTGCATGAGTATTTGATTGTAGCCTGAGAAGGCGTCCATGAACGAGAGGAGTTCGTTTCCAGCGGTGGCTTCGACGAGTCTGTCGATATGCGGGAGTGTGAAGCTATCCTTTGGGCAGGCTTTGTTCAGGTCGGTAAAGTCGACGCAGATCCTCCATTTTCCATTCTTCTTTTTGACAACGACCGGGTTCGCCAACCAGTCCGGATACCGTACTTCAGTGATCGATCCGGCGCTAAGTAATCTTTCGACATCATCGTTAACAGCTCGAGCCTTCTCAGGTCCGAGCTTGCGTCGTTTCTGCTTGATCGGCTTGAAGGTGGAATTAATATTGAGCTCGTGGCTCGTTATTTTCGGATCGATTCCGGGCATGTCCGTGATTGTCCAGGCGAAGGTTGAAACGTTCCTTTTGAGGAGTCGGATCAAGTCTGTCTTGATGTCTTCGTCGAGCTCGGCTCCAATCCCCACGCATCTCTCTAGATTGAAGTCGTCGATATTGACTTGGACGATTGTTTCGCGCCGCGGCAGGTCTGGGTCGTTCGGAATTTTGTTCTTTTTGATAACGTAAGTCCGGGGCGCGGTCCTTAGTTTGCATTCGTTGATGAAACACATTCGAGACATCACCTGGTCGCCTTTTAAGGTGAAGACTCCGGAGGGTATTGGGAACTTGACGCACTGGTGATACGTTGATACGACGGCTTTCATCGAAAATATCCACGGTGTGCCAAGTATCACATTGTAAATTGCAGGTTTGTTCAATACCAGGAACTTGACCATCCGACATATCCCTCCGGTATACATGGGGAGTTTGACCGTTCCGGCGGTCATGGTTTGCTCGCTTGAGAATCCGGTGAGTGGTTCGATGTTCGGTATGATTTGATTGTCGGGAAAGTCCATGTTCTTCAGCGTATCCTTGAATATCACATTAACCGAGCTCCCAGTGTCGATTAAGATTCGCCCGACTACAACATCACCGATGAGTGTTTCGACGACCAAAGGGTCGTTATGCGGCATATGAAGCCCTTCTGTGTCGGCCTCAGAGAAGGTGATCGGCATCCCGCAAGGTGTAGTCTGGTGTGTATGTTTTACAGCCACTGCTTCCTTGCTGTATGTTTTTAGAGCTCGGACGGAATAGTTGCATGTTTCCAATGCGCCCATGATCATGTTGACACGCTTCCGAACTTGCGGAGGCTGTTGGGCCTCCACGTTTTCCTCTCGATCTCGTTTTGGTTGTTCGTCGTCGGTTTTTTCTTTAGGCTGCTCGGTAGCCTTGTTCAGTTTGAAATTACGTCTCCTTCCGCGATCGTTACGGCGAGGTCTATTCGAAGGTTGGAAGGCTCCTTCGACTGGAACTTCCCCCTTTTTGTACTTCATCATCAAGAATTCCTGTAAGTGTCGGCATTCTTCGGTTGAATGATTTCCAAATCGGTTGTGGAAATTGCAGTACGGTGCAGATTCAGTTTCAGACTCCTTTGGTTCGTCCGATCGAACCCAAGTGTTTGACCAGGACTGCTGAGTTTGGACCGTATTGACGGGTTGCTTTGGAGGAACGTACTGTTTATCTTTAGCAGCGGGCTGTTTCGTGAGTGCATACCGCCTATCTTTCTCGGACCTTTCCTCTTCTTCCATGATGAAGATGTGCGCCCTGTGTAAAATGTCTTCCAACGTCTTTAAATTGTTGCGCTTGATCTCTCTGTGGAAGTCTGATTCGTACCAGGTTGCTTTGTAAAGAGCCTCGATCGCAGCTTCGTCGTCGATCGTACAGTGGGATACGACTGCTTTGAAACGTTCCATGAATTTGCGTAGAGGCTCGTCCTGCTTCTGTTCAAGGGTCCAGAGTTCGGCGTTCTTTGTTTTCTGCTTGATAAACATGGTGAAGCGTTTAAGGAACTTGGTAGTGAGCTCGTTGTAGCTGTTGACTGAGTTCGGCTCGAGCGTCGAAAACCAATCGAGCGCGGCCCCGGATAGGTTCTCTACAAACAGCTGGCACATGGCTGCATCTTTTTCGTTTTCCGACCCAAAACGAAAACGGTTCATCGTGATGACAAAAGAGGTCAGGAAATGTTTAGGATCGGTAAACCCATCGTATGGCGTGATTTTGACTCTCTCCAATCGCCGGACTGGAGTGTTGATGACTCGGTCCGTGAATGGGGTCCTCTGCGATTCCTGAATCACTCGGTCGATCTCTGGTGCCGAGCTCGTCGCCTGGTGGACTTTAGATCGCATGTCTTGTAATTGGGCCTGGACCTTCGCGAATTCTAGGTTCATGGCGGCTTGATCCGAGATGTGAATTTCTGAATCAGCTGCGGATCTCCTAGTTGGTAGATCGGTCGCACCTGGAAGTTGAGTGTCGGTTAGGCCGGGCAAAAGGTTCCGGCGTAGTGCGTTTTCGCTGGCGGGGGTGATCAGGTTTGGATCGGGGGTACCGATCTGGTTTCGACGTTCAAAGTGGGATGCTATTAGCGAAGCGATCCGCTCTTCATTGTTTTTGTTGATTTCTGCGAACTGTGCTGCCATGGTTTCCATAAAGATGGTCGGGTCCGTGAAAGCCGGGGTAGGTGGAGGTGGTGGAAGAGTCCTTGGAGGATTGGTCTGAGTATCATTTCCAGTAAATAAGGTCGGAGGGAATCCTCCTCCGGTTGTCGGTAGCTCGGTATCGGTTGGATTGAGTTCGTCAGTCCGAGGGTTTCGGTCGTCGTTGTCCGAGCTGTTGATGTTGATCACGGAATTGTCGATTGGAAGAACCATCGCCGAACTCAATCAAACGATATCCGGAAGTACTGTTTGAAAAGTCCCCACAGTCGGCGCCAATTGTTGATTCGTAAATCACACAAAAGGGGTAAAACAGTACTTTAATCGGAATCTCGTTTATTGATCAAGAGTCGGCGTTACAACAGGGTTTATTGAGATTGCAAAGATAGAGAACTTGAGATCGGTATGTAGCTCTCTCGAATTCTCTATGGTCTCTGCGGAAGTTGTGGATGATCCCGAATGAATGAGCCTCCTCCTCTATTTATAATGTCTTGAGGCGGTTTCAAAGGAGGAGATTTCCTTTTCCTTGTTCGATTGGGAGAAGGAAATCTCCCGGTTTTCTCTCTGAGATAAGGATATTTTCCTGATATCTCGAAGATTTGATCGAAGGGAATATTTCCTTTTCCGAGATCGGTACGAAAGGTAAATATTCCGGTTTTCATCTGTTGTAACGGACTGGGCTTGCGCTGGGCTCATCTCGGTAGCCGAGATGGGCTTTTAGCGAGGTTCCGAGCTCAGCCCAATGTTTTCGGGCTGATCCATCCTCGATCCTGACCATCGTAAACCGGTCTTGATTGAACCGGTCTCGGTTCGAACCGAGTTAAACCAGGGGGTGCTAATCCCCCCTCTAACAATGAGTTCACTCAAGTTCAGCTGCTGGGTACTTTCTACAGGGGAATCGATTGGAGGTATCAGATGACTCTAGATGCTGCGAGCAATGGAAATTTCTACACGAGGTATCCTGACGATGTCTATGTGCTTATTGAGAACTTGGTTTCTAGCAATAGTACCAAGAATGCAGACATGGAGCGCAAGAAGAAAGTTTTTAACTTGGATTGCAGTTAGATTGCTGAAGTGAATGCTAAGTTAGATTTGTTGATGGACAAGCAGCAGAAGGCTGTTCGTTTTGCTGGAAAAGATGTAGTGGAATTTGTTAACCACAATGATGGATTTGGATTTCAAGATCAAAGGAATCAACGACCACCCACACCACCCAGAACTTCTGAGAGTAAGCTTGAATCTATGTTTGAACAGATTCTTCAGGGACAGCAGAAGATGGCAGTGAATTTCAACGGAAGGTTGGATGCTATGTACACATATATGAATGGGAAAATTGAGTCTCTCAGTATTCATCAGAAGATGCTGGAAACTCAAATAGCAAAAAATTTCGCCGATCCAACTGAAGATGACGACTGGAAATCTGAAAATCCCCGTGTATCGATCGATACCAGCCAGTATCGATCGATACCGGTCCAGACATCTGCACGAGGGGATCCAAAATCCCTTGTGTCGATCGATACCCCTCCAGTATCGGTCGATGCTGAGACGTAGATCGAGAAGGAGTCCGAGATTGTCACGGAGAGGGTGTACAACCCCAAAATACCTTATCCTATGCCTCCTGAGATGACAAAGAAGGAATGGGAGGATGCCAGATGCAAAGCTATGCTGGATAAGCTTGTTGTGGAGCTTCCTTTTGTTGATGATATATCAGACGATGAGACTTCGAACACCACCCATGTGTCGACCGATACCCTCCTGCATCAATCGACACCTGTCCAAGAATCTGTCAAGGATGTCTCAAAGGAACAAGCATCGATCGACACCCTCCCTGTATCGATCGATACCTACCTAGATACTGCAAAGGAGCCGCGTATGAGTATTGACAGACGTCGCAAGCCCAAGATGCCAGATCCTCGACCACCTAAACACCTCAGAGATCCCATTTCTCCAAAGCAGCTGCGTGGCTTTGAGAAGATGGTACGAAGAATTCCACCCACACACACTTTTGAAGAAGCTTTAGAGTGCCGCCCTCTGCTGAGTCACTTCCGAGATTGCAGAGAAACTGAGGATGAGATTAAGGCACTCTTCATCAAGGTCAGAAGTACACCACTTCCACTGAAGAAGCTGACTAAGAGGGAAGACCCAGAGAAACTTCCAGTTCCATGCTCTATCTCCGGAGTTGAATTCGAAGACTCTCTAGTTGATTCAGGGTCTAGTGTCAATGTTATATCAAAGGCACTTGCAGAGAAGCTGCAAATCGCTGACATAAGATCTCCTCAGATGGCTCTAACATTCGCGAACTCTTACACCTCAGTTCCATACGGAACAATCCCTGATTTGATGGTTAGGGTAGGAGACTGTCTAGTTCCTACCGATTTTCAGGTTGTGGAGATGCATGCAAGATCTAGCAACCCTTTGATACTTGGGAGACCGTTCATGGCTACGGCTGGTGCAGTTATAGACACGCCCAGTAAGAGCATCTCGTTTTCATACATTGACGAACATGTCTCCTACAAAGCCATCCCTAGAGGAACTCCCTCACATATCTCTTGCATCACCGTTGGTGCAGGAGAAACATTGATGGTTGATCTTTTGAAAGAGCCTTACGATGAACCAACTGCCAAAGAAGTCCTGGATCGCCCTCCTGTCACCACAAAGCAAGTCATCAAAAAGACTAAGGCAAGGAAGGAGGTGAATGACAGAAGAGTCGAGAGTGCTACACACGTCACCTTGATCCCTCAGAAGTGCGATGGAGATTCGATTGAATATAAGGTGAAATGCAAAGGGACCTCACATCCATTTTCTAAGGCTAGAATTCTTCTTACTCCGGAGCTGAAGGAGAAAGGACAAGGGACTGTGGAGAGCATGTTGCGCAGAACTCTAAACCTGGAGATGTCAAGTTGTGGAGCCTGTTTCACTTCAAGCTCTCATTCTCATCCGGACTGATCCTCCGTACAGTCAAGCTAATGACATTAAACGAGCGCTTGGTGGGAGGCAATACACTGGTGAGTCTGCTTTGATTTTTTTTTATTTTTCTTTTTATTTTTCTTTTT
>PKML01054979.1:778251-791052 GCA_002933935.1 Eutrema yunnanense
TCCACCGGTGGAGCTTGAATGCCTTGGCGGTTTTGGTGAGCATTAGCGGCATCACCTTCTCCAACAACGTTTCTAGCTCTTGGTGGATGGTTGGGACCTCTTGGCCGGTCGGGTGGTTGAGGGTTATTGTGGGCGTGCTCTCATTGTGCGTGGTGGTTTCCATTAACATCGTGGTTATTGTCGTGTCCATCCCCATTCCCACCATTCCCTTGGTGGGGAATGGGTTCATTGATGTTCCCAAGTAGAACGTTCTCATAGTGTTCCATGTTGGTCTCAACTTCTTGTTGTCTTACACTTCCGTCCCTCGTTCGAAACCCTCGGTATGATCGATGTATGTCGTCCCGTGGTCCAAATAGATTGTTGTTGCCTTGAGATCGTGTATGCATGCACCTATAGGTTTAGAGAGAGCAATTGAAAGCAAACAAGATTAGTAACTTTGTAGCAAATAAAGCTTAATCTCACAAAGAGCCTAAACCTTAATGTTAAAACAAATCCCAATATGGCAACAGCGCCAAATTGATACAAGGATTTTGCAATCCAAGGAGGTATCAATACCCTCTAACCGATGTAGTAAGAGGTTTTCGAATCCAATATTGAGAAATAGTCCTAACCACTAAGAATGCAAGGTTCATAAGTAAGATAAGCTAATTAAAGGGAGTTTTGTGATTAAGTATCCAAATTAAACAAGTAAAAAAACTAAGCAAGATGTAATCCAAATAATAAAAGCGGAACAAGAGATAAGGTTAATGATATAAGGTGATCCAAGTTCACTTAGTGGTGTTCATTTACTCAAGAAGCTAATTCCTAGGCAATAGATCACTAATCTAGATTAGTTCTCTTTCAAGCAACTAATCACTATGCTAATTATCAAGTCCATTAGCAAATCATCATTTGTGGATTAAAAATTAGCAAGCATTAAGAATCATAACAAGATCAACCAAAGATATACCCTAAACAACTAATGTCTTAGGTTAGGAACATAAATCTCTTGTCTAGTTTGGTCTTGGCATTTCATCAAACACTTGGTGTTCATGAAATGCCTTGTAATCTAGTTCCACTCTTTCAAGCTAGATCTAGCATTAAGGACTCTAGACAAGAAGGAATATAAGATTATCTAAACCTAAACACCACTAATCAAACCCTAGATATCCCTAATCTACCTTGTCTCAAGATCCTTAAGACTACTCACTAATCATCATGGGTCTAACAAGGCCAAGAAAAGAAGTGTTAGAACTCATGATCAAGATGATTGAATGATTAGAAAGTAGAAGATAGAAGGATTCAATCAAGAAAAAAAATACTCAAATTGCATAAATTAAAAGGATCAATCTCTTCCAAATCACTCTTAGAGAGGGTTTTTGCTTAAGAAAAAGACTTTTTTTTTTCCAAATTAGGTTTTTGGGCTTAAATAGTGAATAGTGATGAACCGGGTCGACCCGAGACAAACCGGGTACCGACCCGGTTTAAATGGATAAAATGTTTTGTTTCGGCCAATACCGAGGACACACCTCGGTGTCACTGCTCGGTATTGATCGATACCGAGGACACACCTCGGTGTAACACCTCGGTATTGAGCATGGGTTTGGCTTTGGTCTTCAGTGGATACCGAGGTCACTCCTCGGTATCTTTGCTCCGTGTTAAGGACTTTTTCCCCCGGGTTCTTCCTGTGGCAATACCGAGCTGTGACACCGAGCAGTGGCATCGGTGTAATCCCCTGAAGCTTTGGTGTCGATCGATACTCGGTGTCACACCTGGTATCGGTCGATGCTCGGTGTTTAAGCTTGCTTCTCGATACCGAGCACCAGTGCCGAGCAGTGACCTCGGTACGGTCTGTGTCTCCTCTCCTCGGGTCTCGAATCTCCTCTTTAGCACCTGAAAAGGACTCCAAAACATGCAAGACACTCTAGGACCTAGTATGAGAACCCTAAAACTCTAAATGAGACAAAACAAGTAGGATATGCCATGAAGATCCAAGTAAATGATCTTAAATCTATATGAAATGCGTGCTAAATACATGTAGAATATGCACATATCAGAATCCACTTTGGTTCCAATGGAATTGGTTCCTTGGGACATAACCTTGTTGGTTGGTGTTACAAGCTTGGCCTTGAGATTAGAATTGCTTTTGTGGGACTCCTTGAGCTTGATTAGATTGTGGAGGGTAGACTTGGTCTTGTGGATTCTCAACATTTGTGTTCTGGTAAGAGAAGTTGGGGTGGTTCCTATAGTTTTGGTTGAACCCTTGTCTTTGATAGTTCCCTTGGTTCCCCACCTAATTCACCTCTTCTTGGGTGTTCATGTCCACGTTCTCGTCTTGATAGCAACCTTGATTCTCATCATAAGCATCCACAAAGCTAACCGACTTTTGAGAAGACACTAGGAGTTTATCAATCAAGTTGGATTGCTTGTCCATCATAGAGGCTTGCTTATCCAACTTTTCATTAAGCGCTTTCATGTCCTTGTGGCGCGGTCATAATCCTCGCCATAGGTCCCGTCACTTAGGGCCAAGTTCTCTACTAGCTCCATTGCTTCCTCAACATCCTTAGCCAGGAAATTACCGTTTGATGCCGTGTCAAATAGCATTCAGATCTTATGCAAGGCACCCCGGTAGAGAGTGCTAAGGAGAGAGGCATTGCTAAAGCCATGATGAGGGCATTGAGAAGTGTAACTTATAAATCTCTCCCAAGCATCGTTGAAAGACTCATTGGTCTGTTGTGTGAAGCTTGAGATCTCATTGCGAACCTTGGCGGTTCTAGCCGGTGAAAATAATTTGGCAAGAAACGCACGTTTGCAATCATCCCACGAGGTGATAGATCCTTGGGGTAAGTTCATTTCCCATTGGTGAGCCTTGTCACCTAAAGAGAACGGGAAGAGACGAAGTTTGAAACCATCTTCGGAGACCCCATTGATCTTAGTGAGACCACATATTCGGTCAAATTGGTCTATGTAGTCTAATGGATCCTCTATTGACAATTCGCGAAACTTGTTGGCTTGAACCATGTTAATCACCCCCGGCTTCACTTCGAAGTTGTTGTTTTCCACTGGTGGATCTTGAATTTCTTGCCGGTTTTGGTGAGCATTAGCGGCGTCACGTTCTCCAACAACGTGTCTAGCTCTTGGTGTATGGTTTGGACGATTTGGTTGGTGATGGTTTCCATTGCCACCACCTCCTTGGTTGTTCCCATTCCCACCGTTCCCTTGGTGGGGAATGTTAACATGAATGTTCCCAAGCGGAATATCATGAAGATCTTCCATTTCGTTACCAACTTCTTCTTCTACTCTCACTCGGTTTCGTCTTGTTCTTGAATCCCTCTCAAGTTGTCAATGTCGTCCCTTGGTTCTAATAGGTTAGTATTGCCACGAGAATGGGTATGCATGCACCTATAGAGAGAAAGAGCAATAGGAAGTAAAGAAGATTAGTAACTTGACAGAAAATAATACTTAATCTCACAAAGAGCGCCTAAATTTCAAAGTTAAAATCAAATCCCAATATGGCAACGGCGCCAAATTGATACTAAGACTTTTCGGTCTTAAAGAGGTATCAATAACTCTAAATACAAGTAGTATAAGATGTTATCAATCCGTATTGGGAGATGGTTCTAAGCACCAAGAATACAAGGAACCTATGTAAGTTAGGCTAATCAAAATGATTTTGTGATTAAGTATCCAATTCAAAACAAGTAAAACAACTAAACAAGATGTAAATCAATAAGCAAAAGCGGATTCAAAGATGGGATTATGGATATAAGATGACCCAAGTTCAATTCATGATGATCATTTACTCAAACAAGCTAATCCCTAGGCATAAGACCCTTAACTTGACTAATTCTCTTTCAAGAACTTAATCAATATGCTAATAACCTAATCCATTAACAAACTCTCATTTGTGGATCATTGATTAGCAAGCATTAATTTTATATAAACAAGATCAACCAAAGATACATCATAGACAACTATTATCATAGGCTAGGAGCATAAATCTCTTAAATAGTTCATCAAGGCATTTCATCAAACACTTTGTGTGCATGAAATGCCTTATGATCTATATCCACTTTCTCAAGCTAGATCTAGCCTTAAGAACACTAAAAAAGAAGGGATATAAGAATATCTAACCCTAAACACCATGAATCAAGCCTTTGATCATCCTAATCTACCACATCTCTAAACCCTAAAGGACTACTCAAGACCCATTAGAACCAACCCAAAATCGATGGAGATAGGGGTTGAATCATTGGATGAATGTTGAATAATCAAGATAGAAAGAAGATAGATGGAAGAGATTGATAGAGATAAATAGTAGATTGCATAAACCAAAAGATCCTCTTACAAATCTCAAGAACTCTCCCAAAAAAGTAAGGGTTTTTGAATCAAGAAAAGCATAAGTTGCAAAAATTAGGTAAAGTGGTTTTTATAGTGAATAGTGCTCGATCGGATCGACCCGGCCGAGTTGGATCTTCTTGGTCAAAAGTTGCAGACCGGGTGGCTTCTGGACGGTTGAGATTTCGTCTTTGGGCCGGTTAAGATTCCTGTGCTGGGACCGCACGGATTGGACCGGATGGAACTTGGTCGGTTCAGTCGACGAAGGACGCTTTGCTGGCTTGGACCATGTGGCTTCTGGCTGGTTGAGATTGTGTCTTCTGGCCGGTTAAGATCCCTGTGCTGGGACCGCCTGGATGTTGGTTGGTTCAGTCGACGAAGGACGCTTTGCTGGCTTGGACCGTGTGGCTTCTGGCCGGTTGAGATAGTGTCTTCCGGCCGGTTAAGATCCCTGTGCTGGGACCGCCTGGATGCTGGTCGGTTGTGCTGAGCCGAGATACTCTAATTCCATGCTAAGTCCTTCTCCGCATCCGTAGCCAATTGTGCTTGAGCCTCGGGACTTCCCGAACATCTCCGAACCGCTCCAAAGTACCTAGAATATACTCCATAACATGCAAGACACTCTAAGACCTAATGAAAAATATCTTATTCTCTAAACAAGACCAAAACATGCATGAAAGACCTAGATATGCTCGAATGTGACTCAAAATGCAAAGTGAAATGCATGCTATGAAGGCTAAAATGAAAGGATATCAAGACTCAAGGAGTACCATACCAAACAAGCCCACAAACATAAACTCAATTAAATGGCCCGATAAGGACATATGTGCATCTCTTGAAGGATTCCGGCCCAACCACAAAGAATTAAGCCAAGATCCGATTTGGTCCATTTTCTTGACCCATCTAGGACCCACAGTGAACCGAGATCATAAACCGGGTGATCCAAAATTGTCCAATTTCGAACATTTCCCTATTTGGATCATTGCAGACTTATCTTTGGTGTCCATAAGACTATTCATATGATTTAGAGGCTCCAAGGAGTGACTAAAAATGGACCAGCAAGCAGGGGATCAAAGGGATCTCTTCACACTTCAATTTTCCTTATCCGGAGCCAATTAGATCAAATCTGGTCCAATGGGAATATCCCCCTAGCTGTTAAGATACAAGGAACCTTCACGTTTCCCTTCCTTGACCAAATAAAGACATCGCCTCTTTTTTTACAGCATATTAAAAACTCAGTGCCGCCTTATATCATACAAATAGGAAAGCGTCACCTTTTATTTTATTAAACAATTTGCCAAATCACTGCTTTTATATATGTAGTTTCTCTACGAAACCTTAAATTAATAAAAACGAAGAAAAGACTACGTTTAACATTTGTTTAGACGTCATAACTCGAAAATCCTCTTATATCCTAGTGATTAAAAGCATACCTACCTTAAAAATAGAAGGAACGAAAAACAAGAGTCATGGTTTAAAAAATGATTACAATAACAAGAGAATACTTGACATATTGTCGATAAAACAATGAAACACATGATAATAATAAAAAATTATAAAATTTGTTCTAAAACTGTAAAGAATAAGAATTTATAAAGTATAAAAGAAGCATTAGTAGTAGAAAAACAATAATAAATATAAAAAACGAATTTTCCAAAAAAATATTTACTAGTTTGTGTTTATGTTTATGTAGACTATTGGCAGGTTTTGTCTTGATGCATCAGACTATTGGCAGACTAAAGGCAGGCTCTGGCTTGATGCAATAGACTATTGGCAGACTCTGCCATGATGTAGTAAACTATTGGCAGATTATTGGCAGACTATTGGCAGACTATTGGCAGATTATTGGCAGACTATTGGCAGACTATTGGCAGATTATTGGCAGACTATTGGCAGACCTATTGCAGAATACTGGCAGATTTGATATGTGTCCACTAAATCGGCGATAACTCTTGCTATACAGCTCGTAATGACTTGAAACTACTCTCATTGGAAAGCTAACTCAAATTTATATTTTATGTAAAAATTTGAGCTCTATTGGGCATTGGTAAGGCCTTGTTCTAAGTCGATATTTTAGATACTTTCCGCAGATTTAATAAAATTAAATAATAAAGACATCGCCTCCTTTTGTTTGCAGAAATTTAAAAAGTCAGTACCGCTTTATATCGTGCATGTTGGACAACGCCGCCTTTTATTTATTAAAAAATCTGCCAAAGCGCTGCTTTATATCTGTAGTTTCTTTGTGAAACCTCAAACTAGTAAAAACGAAGAAATAACTACGTTCAACATTTGTTTAGACGTAATAACTTCAAAATCCTCTTATATCCTAGTGATTAAAAGCTTACTTATCTTATAAAAAAAGAAGGAAAAAATATTCATGGTTTAAAATATGATTACAATAACAAGCGAATATTTGACATATTGTCGATAGAATACCGTAACACACATGATGATAAAAAAATTTATAAAATTTGTTCTAAAACTGTAAAGATTAAGAAGCAATAGTGTATAAAAGAAGTGGTAGTAGAAAAATAATAAAAAATATAAAACTATTTTTTTTTGATAGAAATCATATTATACGTTACATCTCTCTCTCTCTTGCGGCGATGGCAAGGGCAATTCAGGTCTGAACATGTACACATATCCAATAAGCGGATTCACGGGATTAAGATTTTCATTACATCTTCCAATCTTGCGGATCAGGATTTTGGATGATATCAGAGTTTTGGTCGGGTACTTGATGCGTCGGGATCGCTCCAGACATGGGTTTCACTCTTTAGCTAGGCTGCAAGTGCACAGCAAACGCAGTAGTATTTAGGGATCGAATCCATGTGATACATAGAATTTGTGTTAATCTCATATCAATTACTCTAAATACTAGGTAGTATAAGAGGTATCAAACCAAAAATGTTAAGATCAATGCACCAAGAATACATGAAACTTCCTAAGCTAGAGCAAATGTTTTTGGGTTTTATATTTTTGAATCAAGAAAATGAAATGCAAGAAAGAAAACAAAGATAGAAGTGTTGGAAAATAAATTAACTATCAAGAAGATGATTAATGAACAAACAATGATGATAAAGATTGAATTAAACACTATCCTAGAACATAGAATTCACAATTATGACTAATCCACTCTCGTGACACTAATCACTTTGTTAATCACCAAATCAAGAACAAACCATCGTTTGTGATAAGATGATTAACAAGCATTAATCTCCAATCCCAATTAGTTCACTAATCACCCTAGACATTGATAAGCTCAAATTAATACCCTAAAAGTACTAAAGCTTTGTCGGTGATTAGTGAACTAATTCCTTAGGTTAAGATCACTAATCATCATCATCTAACCATCAAGACAATTAACAAATGATGCGAATATACACAATCTATGCTATTCCTTAGGTTAAGATCACTAATTATGACTAATCCTCTCTCAAGGCACTAATCACTTTGCTAATCACTAAATCAAGATCAAACTCTCATTTGTGATAAAATGATTAGCAGGCATTAAGATCAACATTCAAATCAACCAATAAACACCTTAAGCAACTACTCTCATAGGTTAATAATGTTTATCTCTTACTAAGCTTCTAGGGGAATTTCATCGAACACTTGGTGTGGATGATTTTTTCTTGGTCTAAATTGACTCTTTCAAGCCCAATCTAGCACTAGGATCACTTAGAAAGAAAGGAAAGTAAGGATTAAGAACATAAGTAATACAAATCAACCATCAAACCATCAATAATCAAACAGAATAAAAAAAAACCAACAAAAATGTCTAAGCTCTAAACATGAAGACCAATAGAGAAAAAGACATAAAAATAAGGAAATTGCATAAATAAAAGATGGAGGTGAAGAAATGTTCTCTAGAATGGCATAGATGTGAAGAACAATCCAAATCACTCAAGAGAGAGAGTTAGGGTCGAGCCCCCACTCTTACAAGAAGAAAACTTAGGTTTAGAAATGTCTAAAATTTGCATAAATACAGAAAGTGTTTGAACCGGGTCGACCCGAGGCAAATCGGGTCAGATCTTGGACTGGGCAGAGTTGATATGTGTCCACTAAATCGGCGATAACTCCTGGAATATTACTCGGAATGAATCTTCTCGTGTTAGAAAGCTAACTCAATTTCGCATGACTTTGATCAAGAGCTCAGATTAAAATGGGCATGGGAAGGCTCCATCCGACATGATCTTTCAGCTGCTTCGGACTGACTATGCATTTTCCGACAGTAACATGTCTTCAATAAATCACACATATCTCCTGAACCGCTTATTGGAAAGACATGAATATACTCGCGTTGGAAAGATAACTCAATTTCGCATGACTTTAAGCAAGATATCAGATTAAACTTGATACGCACTAAACCCGTCTCACACAAACCAGAGGTCGATGGTCGAGAGTTTGGGCCGAGAGGATTGTGTTGAAGAAGCTGGACTAAGGTCTCTCTCTTCTGCCAACGGGATAAGATGGATGATGCTGGTGGGAAGATGAGAACAACAAGAGAGGCGACAGTCTCTTGATACTTCAAGGGGTTACCCTAAGGATCGGACCCACTCACGATCTAGAGAGAATAAACGTTTTTGTGAAGAACAAAAACTTGAAAGAAAAATCCTTATTGTCTGCGTGAATGAGAAAGGACAAAGCCTTAGGGTTTTAAAGAAAACACACGCCCAAAAGAAAAGACATGAATCGACAAAGAAATAACAAGACGGGTCCTTAACAATTTAGGCCCGTTTACAAAACAAATAAAAAGACTAAGAGAAATAGAAGTGAGGCCTCGTGTGATTGGTCTTCAAGGCTTACAGAGGGTCATTAATTGGGCCAATAATATTGCAAGCCATTTAGGCCTCGTTAATAACCCATCTTCGCAAAACCAGTGGGATGAAAACGAAAGTTGGGAAAAGAGCGCCAAACGACTTACAAACCCAACTAATGACCTTCCTTGGGCCTAAGTCGTCTCAGGTGAAGTGAAATCGATCTTAGATAAGTGGGCCACGAACCTGGGCTTGATGAGTGGCCACTTAGTATTATCGGCGAGCAAAGGATCCAGCCGATATGTCTTCAGTGTTTGGACGTTCTGGTCCGAATGGTGAAGAGTCTTGGGCTGATCTCTAGTGTTTTGGAAACTAGACTCAAAGAGCTTCAAATCAATATGTGGACCGCATTCTGGATCGTCCTGGATCATGAGTGGATCCTGCTTGAAATAATCGGCCCAATAACTTCTCACTAACTGGCTAAGCGGCCTAGTGTCCGTCTTGAAGAAACCTTCTGATCCAAGCTGGTCCATGAACATGTTGAACTCCTTTTCCATGTACCTACTCATGGTTCTAGTCACTGGTTCCCTCGGTACTTGTGGTTCTTGTATGACTTGGGTCGTTGACTCGGTGTCCTCATCACTCCCTCCCTCTTCATGAGGTTTTGACCCCAAAACGTCATCACCTGCATTAAAACGAGCTAAGTCAGAAACATTGAATGTAGTAGACACCTTAAGCTCACCTGGAAGCTCGAGTTTGTAGGCGTTGTCATTGATTTTCTCCAAGATTTTGAATTGGCCGTCTCCGCGAGGTGACAGCTTCGATTTGCGTTTGTCCGGGAATCGCTCCGGTCTCATGTGCAACCACACCCATTCTCCAACTTTAAAAGACACGTGCTTCCTGCCCTTGTTGGCATTCTTCACACGTAGGGCATTGGTTCTTTCTAGCTGATCTTTGACCGATTGGTGTAGCTTCTTCACGTCCGCGGCTTTCTTGGCTCCGTCGAGGTTTAAGAACTCCGTTTGAGGTAGAGGCTTAAGATCCAATGGCGTATGTGGATTAAATCTATATGCGACCTGAAAAAGAGACAAATGAGTAGCACTATGGACAGCTCTATTATAAGCAAACTCGACAAAAGGTAAAGCTTCAAGCCAAGTTATAAGATTTCTCCCTATTGTTGCTCGAAGCAACCTTCCAAGTGTTCGGTTAACGACTTCAGTTTGGCCATCGGTTTGTGGATGGCAGTTCGTGGAGAAGAGCAGCTTGGTTCCTAGCTTCTTCCAGAGGGTTCTCCAAAAGTGTCTCAGGAACTTGGTGTCGCGATCCGAGACGATCGGTACTCCATGTAGTCGGACAATCTCCTTGAAAAAGAGGTCTGCGGTTTGTGTAGCATCATTTGTTTTGGCACATGGAATGAAGTGGGCCATCTTCGAGAACCGATCCACGACGACAAAGATGGAGTCCTTGTGTCTGATCTTAGGCAAACCTAGCACAAAGTCCATATAAATAACAATCCATGGTAAAGTAGGAATCGGTAAAGGAAGATACAAACCGTGCGGGTGAACCCGATACTTGGCTTTCTTGCAAGTGATACATCTTGCACAGAAAGTTTCGACCGACTTCTTAAGGTGTGGCCAAAAGAAGTGCTCCTTCAGCATGGCAAGAGTCTTCTGAACGCCAAAATGACCCATGAGGCCTCCTCTATGAGCTTCTGGACTATAAGTTCTCTTAACGAACATTGCGGAATGCATATGCGTTTATCTTTAAAAAGATAACCGTCATGGACATAGTAAGAAACGTGGGCTCCCTTTCCATGGTTCTTGTATATCTCTGCAAAATCAACATCAGATTCATATAATGGAATAATCATTTCAAATCCAAGAACCTTGGCTTCCATGGTCGATATTAGCGCATATCTCCGAGATAAGGCATCGGCCACCACATTATCGTTTCCCTTCTTGTACTTGATCACATAGGGGAACGTTTCTATAAACTCCAGCCACTTAGCATGCCTTCTCTTGAGGTTAGTCTGACCCCTAAGATGCTTGAAAGTCTCATGGTCCGTGTGGATGACACACTACTTCGAGAGTAGATAATGCTGCCACGTCTCCATTGCTCGGACTAAGGCGTAGCTCTCCTTGTCATATGTAGGATAGTTGAGAGTGGCTCCACTTAGTTTCTCACTGAAGTAAGCAACATGTTAACCTCCTTGAGTAAGCACAACACCGATCCCTAAACCTGAGGCATCACACTCAATTTCAAATGTTTTAGAGAAATCGGGTAAAGTTAAAACGGGAGCATGAGTCAAACGATCCTTTAGGCCTTTGAAAGCCTCTTCATGGGCTTCTTCCCACTTGAATGCAACGTCTTTCTTGATGATGGCAGTGAGAGGTGCAACAAGGGTGCTGAAGTCCTTCACGAACCGTCGGTAAAAGCTAGCCAACCCGTGAAAGCTTCGGACTTGGCTAATGGTCGTTGGCGTAGGCCATTCTTGAATGGCTTGGACCTTCTCCTGGTCCACTCTAAGTCCCTGTGAACTCACAACAAAGCCTAAAAACATAAGCTCATTAGCGAAAAATGTGCACTTCTTCAAGTTGGCGTAAAGACCATCTCGTTGAAACGTCTTAAGAATTTGTTCTAAATGAGATAAATGTTCAGCTAGAGTTCGACTATAAATGAAAATATCATCGAAGTATACCACTACAAACTTACTAATGTAGGGTCTAAGAACCTCATTCATGAGTCGCATGAAGGTACTTGGCGCGTTAGTTAGCCCGAAAGGCATAACTAGCCATTCGTATAGGCCTTGCTTCGTCTTGATGGCCGTCTTCCATTCGTCACCTTCTCTCATTCGCACTTGATGGTATCCACTCCTGAGATCAATCTTGGAAAACAAATTAGAACCAGAGAGCTCATAAAGCATGTCATCTAACATCGGTATCGGATGTCGGTATTTGATCGTTATGTTGTTGATCGCGCGACAATCCACGCACATCATCCACGTTCCATCCTTCTTTGGCACCAAAAGGACTGGAACGACACATGGACTAAGGCTCTGACGAACATAGCCCATGTCCATAAGTTCCCTCACTTGCTTCTCTAGTTCCTGGCCTCTTCCGGATTAACGCGGTATGCGGCTCGATTGGGCAATGGGGCTTCGGGCACAAAATCGATATGGTGCTCTATTCCTCTTAAGGGAGGTAAGCCAGGAGGTATCTCATCAGGAAACACATCAGCAAATCGTTCCAATAGTTGAGTAACTTCAGTAGGAAGCTGTTGCACCAACGCACTAGAACCTGCACTTAAAGTATCCTTAAAGATCATTAGTAATACCGGTTCCTTGCAAGTGATTGCCTTAGAAATATAATTGGGCTTGATAAACAAGTTGTTCATGGTCGATGCATCTTTTTCTTTTAACAATTTAACTTGTAATTCGTGCACTTGAGTAGGTGTAAGAGGTGTTAAATTATACTTCTTTTTATCATGCACAAACGAATACATGTTACTTCAGCCACGGTGAATGGCGTCCTTGTCAAACCGCCAAGGTCTACCAAGCAGAAGATGGCCAGCTTGCATAGGAACAACATCACACACAACCTCATCTGAGTACTTGCCCACATTGAATGGTACAAGCACTTGGTCCGTTACGCGCAATTCAGCCTTATCATTTAACCATCTTAGCTTATATGGGTGAGGGTGTTTAGCGCGTTCTAGGCAGAGCTTA
>PKML01054979.1:796286-831342 GCA_002933935.1 Eutrema yunnanense
ATTTGGTTTAATTGATTTGTGAACATATCAAACCTGTTATTAAAGCTGATTTAGACTTTAGGATTCGCAAAGAAATTTGGAACTCCTAGGATTTAGATTTAGATAGTTTTCGCAACGACAGTTGGTTAATTATACTTTAGTGATTTGAGTTCTAGAACTGCGCTAAATCTGAATCCTGTTAGTTAGTTTATCTGCATTCATTGATTTCCTGAGAAAAACCCTGGGCCTATATTTTCCTGATTGAATACAACTCCTTTAATTTCTGCACTGCTTTTAATTACATATTTTTGGCTTAGCTTGATTCTGAATTATATAATCTATTGCGCGTTTCTGTGAGTCTTCTGTGGTTCGACCCCTAGCTAGACTACAACTACTGCTTTAGTACTGTTAGGGTATTAAATTGAGCATATCAACTTGCACTTAAAACATGTTATGTCGCGAGTTCTAGAAGTGCTTGGGTTAGAAAACTTACCTTGATTAGGCTAAGAGGCCCTAGACTAGGGTCGATCTAGACCGACTTGCCCTTCTCCGCGGCCTTAGATGGATATCTGGTGGGAGTTTGGGTCTTGGCTTGGTTATGGTCCCATGTTTGGTTACTTCTTGGCCTTCCAGTAGCATAAGACTTCTTCTTCAGGTGTTGCTCAGCTTGAATGGCATGGTGTAGGATGTCCTTCAAGTCGTGGTATGGAAGCTTCTCCACTTTTTGACTTAGCCGTTCGTTGAGTCCGTCTAAGAACTGAGCCATGAGGGTCTCAGTGTCTTCATCCAGCTCTAAACGGTTTCTGAGATGCTCAAACTCTTCAAAGTATTCCTCCACGCTCCTGGTTCCTTGGGCTAATTTCCGGAACCTCTTTTGAAGATCTCGATGATAATAGCTCAAAACATATCTCTTCTTCATGAGCTGCTTCATCTCTCGCCAAGTGCTGACCTGAGGTGATTGGCTCCTTCTTCTGTCAGATACCTCACGATACCACCATGAGAGAGCATGGTCAGTGAGTTGAGCAACGGCCAAAGCCAGCCTTCTTTGCTCGTTGTAGTCGTAGTACGCGAAGATATGCTTCATGCGTTGCTCCCACTCCAAATAAGCCTCGGGATCAACTCTTCCAGCAAACGTAGGTGCCTTAAGCTTCATGTCCTGGGAGTGTTGGTGCCTTGGGAAGTCACCTTCCGCCTCCTCAAAGACGTTTTGCCTTGGTCCTCTTCTCCTTACACGCGGCTGTTCCTCTGTCGGAACATCGTCTGGATCTTCGCCTAGGTCGTTGTGCTCTTGGTTGAGGATTGTTGTTGGCTTGAGGCTCCTCCATATGATCAAGCCTTTGGACTACTCTCTGGAGCTGTTGTTGCATAGCCGTGATGGCTTGCATGAGAATGGCATTAGGGTCTTGCGGTACACCATTGTTTTCCATTGTTTCTCCTTGCAAAAAAAAAAAAAATTTCACAAAGTATATCAATGGAGCTCAAATAAAATCGACAAGGACAAGTAACAAGGTAAAAAAAAAATTTCTTAAATCTAAAAGGAAAAATTCTAAATCTAAAATACTCTCCTTTTTATTTTTTTGACTAACTTAACGAAAAGGAAATAGCTAAAATCGAAACTCTAATATATGGTTCTTTTCTATTTTTTTTTTTTTTACTAAAATTCTAAAAGGAACAATTAAATTTCGACTATCTAAATGGAATGCTAAGTTTCCATTTTTTTTTTTTTAATTAATCTTGGAAAGGTAAACACAAAGAAATCGCAAAAGTAGGGTTATTATTATTATATTTTTTTGAATCTAGCAACCTAAACAAGAACAAAACAAATACAGAAAATTAAAAGATGATAAGGGAACGTTTATACCTTAGATTCAGGAGGTTTTGAAGCTCTGATACCAAAATGATACGCACTCAAACACGTCTCACACAAACCGGAGGTCGATGGTCGAGAGTTTGGGCCGAGAGGATTGTGTTGAAAAAGCTGGACTAAGGTCTCTCTCTTCTGCCAATAGGATAAGATGGATGATGCTGGTGGGACAATGAGAACCACAAGAGAGGCGACGGTCTCTTGATAATTCAAGGTGTTACCCTAAGGATCGGACTCACTCACGATCTAGAGAGAAGAAACGTTTTTGTGAAGAACAAAAACTTGAAAGAAAAATCCTTATTGTCTGCGTGAATGAGAAAGGACAAAGCCTTAGGGTTTTTAAAGAAAACACATACCCAAAAAGAAAAGAAATAAATCGACAAAGAAATAACAAGACGAGTCCTTAACAATTTAGGCCTGTTTACAAAAGAAATAAAAAGACTAAGAGAAATAGAAGTGAGGCCTCGTGTGCTTGGTCTTCAAGGCTTACAGACGGTCATTAATTGGGCCAATAATATTGCAAGCCGTTTAGGCCTCGTTAAAAACCCATCTTCGCAAAACCAAGTGGGATAAAAACGAAGGTTGGGAAAAGAGCGCCAAACGACTTACAAACCCAACTAATGACCTTCCTTGGGCCTAAGTCGTCTCAGGTGAAGTGAAATCGACCTTAGATAAGTGGGCCACGAACCTGGGCTTGATGAATGGCCACTTAGTATTATCGGCCAGCAAAGGATCCAGCCGATATGTCTTCAGTGTTTGGACGTTCTGGTCAGAATGGTGAAGAGTCTTGGGCTGATCTCTAGTGTTCTGGAAACTACACTCAAAAAGCTTCAAATCCATATGTGGATCGCCTTCTGGATCGTCCTGGATCATGAGTGGATACTGCTTGAAAGAATCAGCCCAATAACTGCTCGCTAACGGGCTTAGCGGCCTAGTGTCCGTCTTGAAGAAACCTTCTGATCCGAGCTGGTCCATGAACATGTTGAACTTCTTTTCCATGTCCCTGCTCCTGGTTCTAGTCACTGGTTCACTTGGTACTAGTGGTGCTTGTATGACTTGGGTCGTTGACTCGATGTCCTCATCAAAACTAGGCACGACAAGGTCTTCATTTGGCCTGATGTTTGGACCGGCCGGATAGTGGGCGGTGTGAATGCTGCTGTGTTGGACCGTGTGGCTTCTGGCCGGTCGAGGATTTGTGAACGGGCCTGTCATCTCTCCTGTGCTAGCACCGGATGGATCAGACCGGATGGAAGGCCCGCGGTGTGGTTGGCCGGTACAAGGCACTAGTTTCTAGACCAGACGGATACGTCTCCAGTCAAACCGTGGTAACTGTCGAACCACTAGTCCGAATGGTTTGATTCAACTTCCCCTGGACAGCTAACTCACCCCTCTACAACTTTGATACAGGTCATCTAAGCCGATTCGGATCGAAAGAACTCCGTCCAGCCACATCTTTCCGGCGCCTCGGATAGACTTTGCATTCTACTTTGGCACATTTCTCCAAATTTTATCAATTGTCTCCAAATCACCTAAAAACACTCCAAATGTATGCAAAAATGATTAGGACCTAATGCATACACCTATTACCCTAATTTAGACCTAAATGCCTTTAAAACTCTGCAAGACACATGCATGAGACACAAAACAATGACAAGAATGCATGCTAAGAAATGTAAAATATGGGAATATCAACTCCCCAAACTTATTCATTTGCTTGTCCTCAAGCAAAAAAATAAGTAGAGAGAGTGGTTTGAAACTGGGAGATCAAATCCGAGAATATTAACAAAAGAATTTGAATCAATGCCCTTGAGAGGAGTTATATGATGCACAAACAACCTCTACTTCAAAAGATTTACCCATACTCTTTTCAAAACGAAATGGGTCTATGACTTAGCATCCACAAGCATTCCTATCATCCAACTCTTTGACATTCATTAAGTGCAAATGGTGAATCATGCTCATACACATCAAGTGAACTCATTTGGCTAAGGAAGAGGTCTTGAGATAAGAGTGATCTCAAACAATGTGGGTATTCTGGTGCAAGGGATCTCTCATGAAAGAATGAACTTTAGCAAAATGCTATGAGTAAGGAACAACCGATGCATACAAGGATGACTTCAATCTACCCAATGCCCCAATATGAACTTCACTCCTATTTCTAAACCCAAATTGACCTTTCCTAAGCTACCCCTTATTCACAAGGCCGTTTGCCTTCTTAAACCACAATGTTTCATCACTTGTTTTCCCTTTGAACACTCAAGGGATTCTCTTATTCGCCCTATGAGCAAATAGTTTGGCTTTCACAAGTTTCTTTCCTTAGCTCTTCTTTTGCCTTTCTCTAGTCTCTTTTCATTTTTTTTCTAGCTTGAGCCATTTTTTTGCTTCCTTTCTTTCTTTTCAAAACTAGAGACTATTTTCTTATCACTTAGAGCTAACCCAACTTTTTTTTTGCCCACCATCTCAATCAATTGCTTATCCCCATCTCCTTCTCCCTATTTCTTTCCATTTCTCCACACTCTCTTTCCTTTCAATCAATCACCCAAAACCCAAACCTATCTATCCTAGCCTATGTCTAGCTCAATGATGTGTGAGCTAGTTCTACATGAAAGCTTCTCCTTGTCGTTCCAAACCCAACACTTTTTGCTAAGTTCATTCGAAATTAGGCCTCACGACACATACTAGTAATGTAGGCTTGAAAGAAGGTTAAGGTTAAGGGTGAGGTGAACCATTCCAAAGGTGAGAAATGGCTATTTGAGCTAACAAGAGAGTGGTGAAAGGGAGAAGATAGCTCAAATATGTATATGTTATCCATGAGTTAAAATTTTCAATGTAGAAGCATGATAATTATGAGTCAAGATTAGAGTTCAAAAAATAGATAGAGTTGGAATCAAATCAAAGCATGCTTCAACAAAGACATAAACATTCAAAACGCGAGATCAAATCATGGATCATCCTTAACTTCGTGATTGCTCAAATGCATCAAAGAACTCCTAACGAGGGCATTAAATCAAACTCTTAAGTTTATATTCTACATGGATCATTCTCCCAATGCAAGTGAGTGCAATCCTATATGCTATGCATCTAGACTCAATTCTATATGAAATGCACAAAATTTCAAAAAAAAAAAAAATTTCAAAATTATTGAAAATGCATGAGACTCAAGATGCAAAAGTGAAAAATAAGACACAAAACACAAGGTTAAATACCGGTCCTTCCACCAAACTTAAATCACAACCTCTCGGTGTGAAAGAAGTTCAAGAGAGAGACCAAAAACAAAAGATGAAATGCAAAGACTCAAAAAGAAAAGAGATACTTACAAAGGAGGAGTGAGATTAGTGGAATGGAGATGGTGAAGAGAGGAGTATGACATGTTGTTGCTCAAGCCCTCCTTTCATCACAAACCACGACCTTGGACCCAAAAGACCCTTATTGATGCTTGTTTTGTGTCACTAGCTTGACAAGGGATAGGCTTGGGGAGGTCCCCAAGGGCGCGTTTAACGTCACTAGCATGACGGTTGCTTCCTCATTGTCACTCCCTTCATGAAAATCACAAGGAAAGTTAAAAGATTAGCAACAATAGAAAATAAAAAGCTCTAGTCTTAAGAAGAATCAAAATCCTAATGATCAATGCTAAACCTCCCCGGCAACGGCGCCAAATTGATAGTAAATTTTTGCAAGTCTTTGAGATCAAATACTCAATATACAAGTAGTATAAGAGGTATCGAATCCAATTGGTTAAGTTCCAAACACCAAGAATGCAATGCACTAATTGAGTTAAGCAAATATGGAAAGGTTGTTGTTTAGCTAATGAATCTAGCAATTTAAATAAAGGAAGAGAAATAGCAAACTAAACAAGTGTAATGCAAGAGATATAAGCGAATCTAAGGATGGGGTAATCGAGTTTAGATGATCCAATACCAATTCATGATGCTCAATGAACAAACAAGCTATTCCTAGGCAATGATCATTAAGTGTGTTAATTCTTTCTCAAGACATTAATCACCATGCTAATTACTAATTCAAGACCAAACTCTCATTTGTAAATCTCTAACTTGGAAACATTAAGGGCCAACAATCAAGATCAACCAAACATACACCCTAGACAACTACATTCATAGGTTAGGAATGCATATCTCTTGATTAGCTTATTAAGACATTCCCCTTGGTCTAGATTGGCTTTCTGAAGCCTAATCTAGCATTAAGACCACAAATCAAGAAGAGAAATAGGATAATCTAACCCTAAGCATCATAAATAAATCTTGGAATCATCCTAACTTTAACCCATCCTCAAACTCTAAGGACTACTCACTAATCACCATGGTTCCAACAAATCCAATAAAAGTAGAGTTAAAACTCAAGATCAAGATGATTGGATCATTAGAAAATAGGAGATAGATAGATTGAATCATAAAAACAATACTCAAATTGCATAAATCAAAAGTATCAATCTCTTACAAATCACTCTTAGAGAGGGTTTTTGCTTAAGAAAAGATTTAGCCCATAAAAATTAGGTTTTTGGGCTTAAATAGTGAATAGTGACGAACGGGTCGTCCCGAGACAAACCGGGTACCGACCCGGTTGAAATGGGAAAAAAGTGTTCTGAGGGTCAATACCGATGTCACTCATTGGTACAACACCTCAGTATTGAACATGGGTTTGTGTACCAATGACGGATACCGATTCGTGACGTCGGTACTGAGGTGAAATGCCTGGGTGCTCCTTCGATAAATCCCGATGTCACTCCTCGTTATTGTAGCTCTGTGTTAAGGGATTTTCCATCGGATTTCCCCCAGGAGTTCCACCGACATGTTGTACCGAGGAGTGACCTCGGTATTGTTGCTACATTGATCGGAGAGGTGGTACCGAGGTGTTGCACCGAGTTGTGACTTTGGTACAATCCCCTGAAGCTGCGATACCGACGTCACTCATCGGTGTTGCACGTCGGTACTGGGGATGGTTTACTCCGGATTCCATACCGATCAGTCGTACCGATGTGTGACATCGGTATGACCCCTCCGCCTTCAATACCGATGAGCTATTCCGGTTTGTGACATCGGTATAGCCTCCGTCTTCACTCCGCGGGTCTCGAATCTTGTGATGCTCACAATCCCTCCACAAGTACGATTTCGTGTCTTGTGACGGTTTTGCTCGTCTACCCTAGGTCAAACATATGGATCCAGTACTTTCGTAATTCTAATAATACCTAAGTTTAGTGCTGCAGGTATATTTGATTATCCAACCATTGGAATGTCTCCAAACCAATTGAATTTGAAAACTGGTTGTGTCTTCTTTGTTGTGTCAAAATTTGGTGATGATTAGACAATGAGAAGGTCTTCTTTGACGTCAAGACTTCAGACGGTCCAAGTTTATCCAAAAACGTAATTTTGTTCGGAAATACACTCTTTTATCCCAAGTGACCTGAAATGTCTTTCAAAACTCGAAAACATGAAAATCACTTGAAAACCATTGAAAACGGAGTTAAAACATATGCCAAAGATATTAAAGTGATCCATAAAAAGGGAGAAAGGCTAATTGGTGCCTCAACGTAGGCCAATGGTACCGATTAGTGCCTGAACAATCTTGCTGTGCTCAAACATACCCGAACTATTGAAAATTTGAATATCCGTACCCGAACTCACATTTTTTTGGCCGAAACATGCATTGACTCGTTTCCCGTTAGTCAACCCCGTCAAATTGTTAACGGAGCTGAGTCAGACGCCACAGTGGAATCCCCGTTGGAACAAGAGTGTTATACGACGTCGTTTTGAGTTAAAAAAAAATTTGTTCAATTCCAGTAATCGAACCATGGGAACCCCGACAAAGTGAACAAGGATACCACAAAGCCAACTTCATTTATTGGCATATATCGCACCATCAAATATTAAGTTGAGTTGCGAAGCAAAGATAAAAAAAAAAAACTGGAGACGAGAGTCTTCTTCGTAGACAATGGCTCGTAAGAAGCAAAGTCCATTTCTGTGTTTTTAATCTTCTTCTTCTTCTTCTTCAGGTTTGTCTCACACCTGAGCGATTTTTGCTTTGTTAGTCTCCGTTGTTCTCCATCCGGATTGAATCGGTCCGAGTCATGGCGGAGTTGACACAGGCCGATCTGGTTTTACTCGCCACAGTCGCTTCAATTGTGGACTGTTTTGCTAAACTAGCTCAATTTTTTCTACCAGTCCTTTCTTAAGATCCTCTGTGCCATCGCTCGCCATCCTCTTCTCTCTACCTCTGCGAAGGCCATCGCCGATGGTTTTAAACCGTTGCCAGTCATCGAGTTACCGGAAATGGCGGCCGAATCACCCGTCACCGTGGGAATATCTTTCGCGAGAACCTCCAGCGAAGGCGAAGTCACTAACATCTAGAGACTCATGGTATTCTTCTTCTACTCGATTTTCCCAAGCTTTTGTTTTTAACTATGTATTCTTCTTCTTCTCGATTCGTCGACAATGTCTCCAGTTTTTTTTTTTAATCTTTGCTTCTCAAGTAAACTTAATATTTGATGGTGTGATAGGTCGCAATGAATGAAGTTGGCTTAGTAGTATCCTTGTTCACTTGGTCCGGATTGCCCACGGTTCGAATCCTAGAATTGACCAATATATTTTTTTTTTAAACTCAAAACGACGTCGTATAACACTATTGTTCCAACGGGATTCCACCATGGCAGCTGACTCAGCTCCGTTAACAATTTGACAGGGTTGACAAACGGGAAACGAGTCAATGCATGTTTTGGCCAAAAAAATGTGAGTTCGGGTATGAATATTCAAATTTTCAATAGTTCGGGTATGTTTGAGCACAGAAAGGTTGTTCAGGTACTAATCGGTAGCATTGGTCTAGGTTGAGGCACCAATTAGCCTTTCTCCCTCTATAAAAATGGTCAAAAAACGGTGTTATCAACTCCCCCTGACTTAGATCTTTGTTTGTCCTCAAACAAAACAGAAATCTAAACTTGGAAAGAAGTTTTGAAAACGTAGGAACTAACAAAAATCTCAGTGACCGTCCTTCTAAACCATAACTAACGTAATGCATCAATCGGACTTATTCTAGAAAATTCTCACTAAAGTACTGCAACGCTAGTCCACAGTATCCATCATTCGAAAATCTAACAACTTAAATCATAACCTTCAGTCAACTAGCCCTTAACATTCATTAAATAGTTGCGTGATTCTTATCAAAAATACTAACCAAGACAATCGAGGCTAGGCATTAAGGGATTTTTAGAGGTGAGGTTAAAAGTGTTTCGGGTTACCGTATTTCTGCCGGAGGATGCTAGATATTATGCAAAATAGCAAGAGAGGGTGGAGATATTGAAATCCACAGTTTCTAGTCACTTCCTACTCGCATAAGTGTAGTTGCGAATTCTTTCTTCTCTGGTACTTTTCTGTCTTTGACAGAATTTTTCTACCATTCCCCCAGATTTAGATTTTACTTCGGGAAATGATTAGAATGGTTTGTTCTACTCACATACGAAACATGGTTGCCTTGGTATAAAAATATCGACTACCCTAAGACTCTTAGGCTTTTGTTTCCTTTCCTTTCGATTTTTTTTTGAAAGAGGGAAACGCCTTTAAACAAGAGTCTTAGGGAAGACAAAAATGACCAGTGATAAAAGATTTCCAAGGCAACTTTTAAGCTTGATTTTTTGATACCTCCATAACTGAATCCATCTAGTCTTATGTCTTCTCGGGTGACTGAAAACTGTGTCGTTCCTCCCTCTCCGGCGTTTTTGCACATATCTGCACATAAGACAACAAGAGAAACAAGATTGACGTTCAAAAATGAAATGGTTAAGGTTCGGGGTAGGGTACAAGCTAAAGATTAACTAGCCATCTAGGACAACAAAGAGTGGTAAGAAAGGAAAAGATGTCCTAGATGTATGATTCGTTGTCTCGCCTAAAACAATTGATGAGAAAATTAAATTTAGATTAAGTTCAAATCGAATGAGCTAGTATATCATGTCAGAAAGAATCTCTATGGATCAAAATTCTATGGGGATGTCACATTGCAAGCACTCTAGCTACCACCTAATCTAGTACCAAACCACAAAAGAGTTCGCGTGAGGAAATAGCGTAGAAGCACACAGGTCGAAATCATCATAGATTTTGTTCTTATGCTCCTGAAAAAAACTTAATAAAAATAGAAAAAGATTACACGAATAGTTTAAAATTAAAACGAAAAACAAGTAGATAAATTCAAAACAAAGAAAAAACAATTAGTAACGGATAAACATCCTCCCCCAGACTTAAATCACACTGTCCCTAGTGTGAAAAAGTTGGTGAAAGGATGGAAAAGACATGAAAATAAAATTGCAAATAAATAGACTGTTCGAAAATAAAATAAAAAGATAGAGGGAAGAAGATCGATTGAACCGTGGTGGTGATGTGCATGGCTAGGCGTCGCCTGAGTCATCTGTCTCTGAGTTGGGCATGTTACCATCAAACTGGTGATGCTCTTCGAGAAAGCGTATTACACGCTTGTATCGCCTCTCTTGTTGTGCTATCTTCTTCTCCATGGCTGCGTATTCTGGTATGTGTGTGTGTGATGAGCTCGCATGAGCGGATGGTAAGCATGCCTATGATTGTAGAAGTAGTCGAGAATGCTCTGCAGTTGCGTCTCGATTAGCCTTGGCCACTAAGAACTGTCCTATAGTATACGGTAGACGCGTGGCAGTAGGTACATAGTCCATCGTCTCCGGTATCCATCTAGGTGCTGCTCCATCTCGGAGTCTAGAGACAGAGTTAGAAAGTAAGAAAACAAAGTAAGGTTCACCGACGTTAGTGCAATATTTGTAGCCAAATCTGTCGGGGTCGAGTGAAGCGCGAGAGATAGTGCGCTCTCGGGAGAACTGCATGAGATCGAACCAAGTTCCTTGAAGCGGAGTCTCGGTTGAGAAATCAACGTGAACGGCTCATAGAATTGCCGTGATGATGCTTCCAAAAGCGGTAGTCTTCGGGCTTCGTGGCGAGCGGTTCGTGTTTCACCTTCACCAAATTCTTCGCGATGATGCAAGCGAGGAAAGCATAGCACGGGTCTTCGGTGAATGGCAATTGAGGAGTGACGAGCTCGCCTTTGCGGTCACTTCCCAAATTTTCTCTCGAGAATATGGTGTGCGCTAAGAGATTATGTACAAAGAGGACATCGGGATGCATGAGTAAGGAAGCATTAAATCTTTGTCGGAATTTTCCTCGTGATGAATCTCATCGAGTTACTGAAGCTTTAAAGCTTCACAAAGTTCTCAGATAGTTAGAGCATAAGAGTATTCACGTACGGTAAAAGTAAGTGTACCGTCATTCGTTCTCGGATCGGAGAGTCTCGTGTAGCACATTGTGATGGTTGCTAGGAATTCCTTAGTGAGATCGTCGTAGGTGGGGAGATTGAGCTCCATGAAAGGTCATAGATTAAGCATGTCGAGATACCAAATTACGTCTTCTCTAATCCCGAGAGTTTCGAGAGAGGAGTAATCTATACAAGGTGTTGATATGATAACTATCCTTTTGATCTTCTCAAGGTAATTGATATTCGGGTCCATAGGCTGCCCGACATATCGTACTGTCGGTCTCGGTTCCGGAGATGGCGTCGGTTCACATGGAAGAGAAGGTGTCTTGTCGCGTGGAGGGAGTGTTGCGTGAGCTCGAGTTCGCGGTCGCCTTCAACTCATTACGATCTCGGCTAGATTAGTGTCATCGTCCACACTAGTTGTATCTGATCCGTCTTGGATCTCCTCGGGATGCCTAGAGGGTGATCTCCGGGATGATTCTACTACGTATCCGCTCTTCTTTAAGAGTGTTATGCGAGATCTCACGTGGTCCATTGTTCCTACAAAATAGAAAACAAATCTCGGCAAAAATATGAATATGGTTGTGATTGAAAAGTTTCAATGTGCGAGGATACTAAACCGAGTATCAAGAGACATATTCAATCTACAAATCAGTAATATCAAACGTAAATCTAGCAAATCTAGATGATAATTACTAATTTCCGATTTGTGACGTACTTATCATAAAAATTAGAAAGATAGATTTTAAGCTCATTCTTATGCAAATTTAATAAATTATTGTATATTAATCATCAACTACACTAGACTTGGCAAAATTAATCAAAATTACTCTTCAAATTCGTTTTTAATTAAGCTCAAAAATTTCAGATTCCAAAAATCTCAAATCCATAATAATTTAGTGCTAAAACTGAAATCTAATCATTTTAGAAGTTCAATTTAGAGTTCTCTAACAATTTCTACCCATCATAGACATATATCTATTTAAATTAAGAAAACATTATGGTTTGGCTCATATGAAAAAGTAGAAGATTAGGATAATACCTTGTTGGAAAAGATGAGATAGTTGTGGAATTGAATTTTTCTTTGAAAAAGATTGGGAATAGACCAAATAATTTTTGTAAAAGCTTATAAATTGAAAAAGGTTTTCTTGCTCAAAATCTCTAAGTCTCTTGAAAGAGAAGAAGAAATAGAATTTTAATCTAGAAATAGAGGCTTGTTGGTATTTGAAAACTTGTTTTATTACAAAAAAATTTTCCAGTAATTCAAAAACTTTTTGGAACTTACCTTAACATGACACAAAAATTAAACCGTTTTTAGTTTAATTTATTGTCGGGAACATGTTCGGGATTGCACGGTTAAGGATTGGAAATGGTTCGGGAAAGGTCGGGAATGGTTTCGGGTCGGATTGGCGTGACCGCGGGTCGAACCTACGCGACTGCGGCCAAACGCTTATTCGCCGCATGTCGACTTCTTCCAGCCGCAGCCAAACGTTGTCTCGCCGTGTGACTGGCTAACGCCGCTGCGGTCGATCCACCATTCGCCACGGGTACAGCTCCTCCTGCCGCGGTCGAATGGCCTTCGCCTCGGAAGCGTTTTCTCCTTCGTTCCTTTGGTGTTTTGGGATCCGTTTTGCGTCGCTTCTTCATTTATTTGTGTTTTCGGATTTTTTGAATTTTTTTGGGTTTTTGTGGGTTTATATAAAGCCGAAATACTAAAAAAAAAGACGTCAATAGAAAAAGAACGATAAAATAATAGAAAGAAAAACGTACCAAATGGGTTGTCTCCCAATATTAAGCGCTTTTGATTAAAGTCGTTAGCTCGACTTTTTGGTGAGATTAGGTGTGAGCAGTAGATATCCCGGGAACAAATGTTCCTTGGGTGTCATCGAGCTTGTGATGTTATTTCCCTATCTTTGTTATCACCTTCTTCTTTCCGCGTTTCCTTGGAACTTTTGCGTTTTAAAGAACTTGTTTTGTCTTCTCTATCATGTCTTTCACTCGTTCTTCTTTGGTGTCTCTTAAGTCAGGTGGAATGGTGATCCTGATTTTTGCAAATGGTTTATAAGTAAAAGGTTGACTTACCTTTGGGGGCTCCGGTTTAGTCCACTCATCTTTCTCTCTTCCTTTAGGGAGAATCGACTTTTTCTTCTTGTCCTTGTCCTTTGGGATTGGAATGTCGTCCGGGACAGTTGTATATAACTTCCTTCGATCCACATTCAAGAAGACAACATGACGGTTGGCGTAATCGAGGATGGCGCCAACGGTAGCTAAGAACGGTCGACCAAAAATCAATGGTCTATCTTTGTCTCGATCCATCACAAGAACATAAAAATCAGCGGGAACGATTTTTTTTTCAATAAGTAGTTGAAGATCGTTGATCACTCCCTCAGCCTTATTTTGTTATGAATCTCCAAAAATTACGCTCACGGTAGATGGTGTGAGAGTATTTATACCGACCTTCTAGGAAAATTAATGTTTTTGTCATGATGTTGACGTTGGTACCCGAAGCACATAGACAATCTAGAAAATTTATCCCGGAAATCGAGCAAGAGAAAGAAAAATGTTCTGGATCATCGGCTTTTCTTAGCCTTTGAAACAGAGCTTTTTTGGTACTTTAAATGGTAGTTCTCGAACCATGTTGGATTCGGTATTGGCTCTTCTATAGATTGGGACAAATTTTGAAGCTTCTCCATGCTTCGTCTCATCGTTGACTTCTGATGTGTACAGATACGTGCGTTTTAGTACTTAGGGGTCGAACCACATAGATTTTTATGTTTCGGTGCAAATCAATCGGATACTTAAATCAAACTAGAACAAGAGTAATTTGGATTTGGTTTTGTGTCACTAAAGTCTAAACTAACGGATAAAATAAGCGAGGTTGTAAGCAATTAAACGGAACGCTAGGAATTCATGAATTCCTTAGGGATCATGATCGAATATAATAAGCAATTGACTAAGATTTTTAGGACAACTATTCGTCGTCTTTGGATTCTCAAACTTGGAACACTGACACTATGTGTAGTCTACTTTCGTACACCCTACACACCTACAACCTTAGTACTCGACCGGTGATATAAGCACGGAATCACTCCAATACTATGACCACACGATGATCGAGAGATTCCAAGCTTTGTTGCGGAAGTGGGCGTGATGTCGAGATGGAAGGTGGTGGTTTGATTGACTCTCTCAATACGTGGGTGATTGACCCTCTCAATCGATGGTCAAACCAACTACTTGAATCACACAAGTAATTAAATCCGAGTGTTCTAGTGAACAATGTGTATCGCACACAAGATCCAAGAGAAACAACTCTTTGCTAAGAAACACTCTTTGAAAGAAAACAAGAAAACTTCTATTAAACTTTCAGATTGAAAGGTGAATTACAATGAAAGCAAAGCTGAGCTTATATAGTGCTCATACATGAAATTAAACAAGAAGGAATTCGCAAAGTAAATGCTAAAACTAGCCGTTTGAGTCATAATGACGAGAATCGGCCAAATATGGAAAACAGAGCCTTTCTTGAGTCTTGACAACTTAGGGGCGAATGTCAAGTGTCTACGTACGTCCTGGTTGCTGTGGAAAAGCTTCACTTCGTGGCCAAACTTCAAATAATAGAGCCGTTGGAGATGAATGGCGAGAATCTCCAAATAAGGCAAGTGTCGCTCAAACTTGATCCACTCGATCAAGTGAGGTGTGGTGCACCTTAGGTCATGAAGGGAAGCTTCTAGAAATTTTCTTTAGTGTCTCCTAAGCCCATAGAAACCATTCTCAAGTGGGCTTTCATGTTTGGGCTTCAAAAGATTCCACTTGACATTTTCGGGTAGGATTAAGTCCATTAGATACGTCTCCACTGTTGGGCCGTTTATGAGCGATTGGCTGGGCTGATTGGAGAGATCGTGGATGTTATGGAAACTAGACTCAAATATCTTACGAACCATATATAGAATGTTTCCTGAAGTGCCGTGATCTGGAAGAGACACTTGATTGAACATTCGATTGAAATTGGAGCTCAACAACGGGGTTAGGTTCTAACCTTCAAACTGATCAAGCCTGATCAGTCCTTCGTGTTCCAGATGCTTCAGATTCTCCTTGAACATGTTGAAGATATTTTCCAGACTCTTCCTCCTAATGATTTCTTCTGGGGTTGATTGATCCTTCAAGTCGTTTGCTCGCTTTCCACTCGGTGAAGTAACTTTGGGAGTTACTGTCCCAAATCCATAAGAGAACCGCTGTCGCCAATAAACAAAATCTAAGCTTGTCGTACGCTCAGTACAATTATCTTTTGAATTGGTAGTATCCAAAAGTCCTCCGGGTTTCCAATGTCGGTTTTGTAATGCATCAAACCGACCGTTCATCATAGTCTCCATAATCGGCCCGGTTTGGTCTTGTCCGAGCTTTGAGGTCACCACTGGTGGGCTATCTAGTTCGATGTCCTCATCACACCCTCCCCCTTGGAAAAGTTTCGTCCTCGAAACTTCTAGACCTGCACTAAAATAGAGAAAGTTAGTATCTTCGTAAAGAAGTGAGTCTAGAAATTTACCACGGGTAACGATTGGTGTGGGGCTCATATATAATCGATGTTGAACATCAGGTGGTTCTTCTTTGATCAGCAAAGAAGAGATGACTCCTCTCCATGGTGTGTTGCTGACTTCCTTGGGCAGTAAGGTAGTCTTTTTAGTGAAATCTCCTTTTTCACTTTCGATGTCGCCATTGTTCCTTTGCGGTTTTGGTCCTTGTTGCTTCTCCTTGGTACCTGAAATATTCTCTAAATTTTTGGCAAGAAACAAGTGTGTTATGGCGGTCATGGAATTATCATAAGCAACAGAGCAAAATTCAGTTTGAGTCAATTCATCTAGTTTTTCTTCTACGTGTGACTCAAGATACAAAATCTGGTTTATAGATTTTTCCACCGAAATTATTTTATCATCAGATTCAGGTGTCTCCATGGTCTTTCACAATACTAAAACATGAAAATCACTTGAAAACTTGAATAAGATATTAAATTGATCCATACAAATGATGAAAAACCGGTGTTATCAACTCCCAGACTTAGACCTTTGTTTGTCCTCAAACAAAACATAAATCTAAACTCGGAAAGAGGTTTTCGAAAATATAAGAACTAACAAAAATCTCAGTGACCGTCCTTCTAAACCATAACCAACATTATGCATCAATCGGACTTAGTTTAGAAAATTCTCACTAAAGCACTGCAACGCTAGTCCACGGTATCCATCATGCGAAAATCTAACCATTTGAAACCTAATTTTCAGTCAACTAGCTCTTTACATTCATTAAACGGTTGTGTGATTCTTATCAAAAATACTAATCAAGACAATCGAGGCTAGGCAATAAGGGCATTTAGAGGTAAGGTTAAAAGTGTTTTGGGTTACCGTATTTTCGCCGGGGGATGCTAGATATTATGCAAAACAGCAAGAGAGGTTGGAGGTGTTGATATCCATAGTTTCCAGTATCTTCCTACTCGCAAAAGTGTAGTTGCGAATTCTTTCTTCTTCGGGACTTTTTTCCCTTTGACATAACTTTTGTGTTTTTCCCACGGACTTAGATTTTTCTTCGGGAAATACTTATCACTCCTTAAGAAAGAAACATGGTTGCCTCATAATAATTTCGACCAACCTAGACTCTTTTTAGGCTTTTATTTCTTTTTCCTTTCTATTTTTTTCAATTTTTTTTATTTTTGAAAGGAAGAAATGCCTATTATTTATATAGAGTCTTAGGGGAACGAAAATTTACCATGATTTTGAGTTTTTCCAAGGCATAACCAAGCTCTTATCTTTGTTGACTTTACCTCCACCAATCGTGTATTGTCTTCGTCTTTAGTAACTGAAAACTGTGTCGTTCCTCCCTCTCCGGCCTTTTTGCACATATCTTCACATAGACACAAAGAAAGTTGCATGAGGTTTGAACAATGGTTAAGTTTCGGGTGGGTGATATGCTTAGTTTTTACCGTTTTTTAACATATGTTTTGGTGTTTCTTTTAAGTCTTTTATTGAGTCAAAGTGTGTTTTTAGAGTTTTTTAGTCCTTTATCGAGTCTTTTCAGGTTTTAGGAGGCTTTGGGAGAAAAAGAGCAGTTTTGGGTGAAAATGAGCATATGGAGATGCAGAATCATGTAGAGACGTCAGAAGTTTGGCTGTCTTTTAAAGTCTTCCCACCAATGGATCGATCTAATATTTGGACACGGGATAGATATGTGAATTAGTTTTCATTTTCAAGTGGTTTGAAAGAAATCCAACGGTGCGATCAAGAGTTATAGCCGATTTACTGAAGACAGGTCAATCTGCCTCGCAAAAGAAACATGCGCAGAACATGGAAAGTGGCATCGATCGATGCATATCTAGCATCGGTCGATGCTGAACTCTCTGTTAGGGGTAACATCGACCGTGGCATCGACCGGTCCATATTGGCAATTTCTGCAGTTTCTAAACTTCCTATTTTGCCCCAGAATCATCCTAACTTAACCTAATTCGACCCAAGACCTATATATACTTTTTTTTAGCCTCATAAAAGAGGAGCCACGCCCCCCTTATCACCAGACACGATTTTTATAAGTTTTTCATAGTTTTTCGATTCAAGAGCTTCCCGTGAGAAGATCTCGCCTTTGTATCTCGATATAGAGAAGATTTATGAACCCTCTTATTATCTATTGAATTTCTCTCATACCTCTTTTCTTATTCTCTGCAACTATGTGTGAGTAGTTTCATAGTTATGTTTATGGTTTCAAGGGGATTATGAGTCATTGAATTAGACACATGTAGGGATTTATCTTTTGTAGTTTTCGCTTATTGTTGTGTTTATTGCTTAGACTAATAGTGTGAACTTTAGTTTTAATTGACTGTGTGAAAACACTTAAATCAATTTGGTGGCGTTGTCAGGGACCAATAGCGTTACCTTGAATTCTGAATTTGAAATTTAGTCTAAGATTTACTAACGCATTCTATTTTATTTTCTTTTTGCTTTTCAGGTGACAAACAGAAAAACTGAATAGAGTTACCAGAAGTAGGGGCTCTAAAAACCTTCGCGGACTCAGCAACGAAGAGCTAGCAAGGTTAGAATGAATGAACCGGAGAGCAAAGTCAATTCCCGTCATCATGGACGAACAGAACAACGAGCAACAACATGCTGCAGCCGCTGAGCTCGCGAGGCTGCAACAGCAGCAACAACGGCAGCAACAACAGCAGCAGCAGCCTGCGATTGGAGACTTGGACACGCCTCACGCTTTCTACCAGAACAGAGCTGCCATCCGCCCACCAGCTATTACGAGGCAAGATTATGAGATCAAGCCTCAGATGATTGCATTGGTGAAGCAACACATGTTCCATGGTCTCCCTGCAGAGCATCCAATGGACCGCATTGAGAACTTCGAAGAATTCTGCAGCACTACCAACTCTAATGGGGTATCAGTTGATTACCTCAAGTGCAAGCTCTTCCCTTTCTCTTTGGCGGACAAGGCGCTGAGATTGGTCAAGTCACTTCCACCTGGATCATTGACTGCTTGGGTGATATGCTCAAATTAATACCCTACCAGTACTAAAGCAGTAGTTGTAATATAGCTAGGGGTCGAACCACAAAGACTCACAGAGATCACACAATAGATTATATAGTATCGAATTAAGCTAAGCCAAACATATGTAATTGAAAGCAGTGTACAAAATTAAAAGAGTTGTAAATCAATGGATGAAATATAGGCCCAGGATGTTTCTCAGGAAATCAATGAATGCAGATAAACTAACTAACAGGATTCAGATTTAGCGCGGTTCTTGAACTCAAATCACTAAAGTATAATTAACCAACTGTCGTTGCGAGAATTATCTAAATCTAAATCCTAGGAATTCCAAATCTCTTTGCGAATCCTAAAGTCTAAATCAACTTTAATATCAGGTTTGATATGTTCACAAATCAATTAAACCAAATGTCTTTGCGAATAATCAATTTGCTAACCTAAGACTTGTGGAGACATCAAATCATCATATCCACATGAAGAGGAAACAATGCCAAGACTTGTGGAGACTCAAGACATTCACCCAAAAACAGGCCCAATCGAAGAGAAATTACCGGATCCACCCGATTTCAAGTATGGCCCAAAAGATGAAGTCCACAACCCAAGTATGAAGCGGCCCATCCCTAGGCCCCCTTGGCATGTATTTGTGGGCCTCTTAAGAGTCCATAACCGTGGAGAACAGATCCATACCAACCAGGATCCACCCGATGCCACCAAATCAATCCGACGGGTCGTTCTTGTCCATTTAAGGAAACTCGTCAAACTCCTTTGACCAGCGCATCTCTCGTCATTAATCTAGACATTCAAAGCCTATCAAAGAGTCATGGGAGAGAGCTAATTCAAAGAATCACGTCCATATACAAGGGAGATCATACTTTCCATTATTGGCCTCGTTCACACCTTGCCATTAACTTCTGATTGCTAGGAGATTCAAAGCTGATTGAGAGAGAGAGCTTTAAGGCTAATTGGAAGGGGTTGAATGCTGATTGAGACGTCAATTATCCTTGCCTTATCAAGACCACGAGCCAGCTTCACTTTAACACACCATTAGGATGCACAAGGCCAGCCCCAACGTCTCCATTCAACCCGAGAAATCATTTCCATTTATTGTTGATTTATTTGTTTCCATGTTTTATATTTTATACCATAAGCTAGTTGTATTATGAGCCTATAAAAGCTCATTTGAACAATTATAACATAGACCTCGAAATTGAATAAAAATAGTAAAGCAATTGTTTTTGGTTCTTCCAAAACGTGTCCCTCTCTTTGTCTCGTGAGCAAGTCCGAGTTTAGAGAACCCTTGAAGTATCAGTAGGCTTTCGCACCTATTGTGGTTCACCTCAATCCACCCACGCCTCCATCCTATCACGGCCTAAACAAGGAGCGACCTTAGTCCAATTGTCTAGACCACCCGGCCTTGTACTTTAGGCCGTGAGCTCGTATCACTGCGGTTACACCTGGAGCCACCCCCTGAGCTACTGCGGCCACTGGGATACGCTCCAACAATGGTCCTAGAATCTGTTGAATTCCCTGCAACACGGCCGCACTTACTGCTGCACCTATGGCCGCTGGATCCACTGCATGAACCACACCTGCTGCGGCTTGTCCTCCTGCAGCAACATTCTCATTCCCCACAACTGGTGCTTCCTCCACTGGTTCAACTACATTCTTGTTGTTGTTCCCGTTTCCATTGCGCTGAGGTCTTGCCATCTGAAAAAAGAAGCGCTCGGATCAGATCTTTCACCTTAGAGAACCAAAGAAAACTTACTTGAGCTAAGGTCGTTGCTGCCCTACGTTCTATCCCCAAGAAAAATACAACCGGAAATAGTAGAAAAATAAAAGTTCAAAACATTTGAAAACCGAAGTAATTTTTTTTTTTTTTTTTACAAAGTCCCAAAACGCCGCCCGGGTCGAGACCGGTTTGGCTAACCTGGCTCTGATACCAAATTGAGACACTAATCTCACAAACTTAACCTAACTTGAATCACACTCACTTAACAACTTTTTTTAAAAAATATAACGAACTTATTAAATACGCAATAAATGTCTGAAAATCTTTTATTAAAAACCAATCGGGAAACTTGAAACGTCTTAGCAATAAATCCCTATCCAAAACTTAAATGAAATAGCGTAAAAGAATACTATTGGAATCCTTATTAAATGTTGAAAAGAACGAAACATAATGCGCCCATAGTTCCCCGGAAAGCAACGCCACAAAGACCGCCACAAGTTCTATTCTTCGGTCTCACCTGAAAAGAAGAGAGGGATGAGTATTTGGGAAAATACTCAGCGAAGGTGTGCTTTTGGAGTACACATGATTCCTAGATACATTATGTTGAATTAGGAATAATGAATATGCACAATATAAGTAATAGACACACACAACCTACATGTCCTTACTACAAATCATGAAGAATCATTTCTATATGCACTAGTTCACATCACCTCAAACATCCTAGCAAGTATGCATCACATTCGCACAGGTCGCAACCCATGTTACTCAATCTCTTTCTCATTCTGGACTCGTCAGCCCTACCTGCGATGGGACCACAACCCATTCTCATTCTTTGTATCTTTCTCATTCTTTGGTTGCGGCCCAACATAGAAATGCCGCTTCATGGCTCATGACCATGACCCCGACGACAAGCAATCGTGTACTAAAACGCCTAGCAAACATCTACTTCACATAAATATGCATCAATCATCTTAACAAGTGCACAACCAACATTCATATTTATATACTTTTATTAAACATATAAATATTCCTATTTCAACTAACGCATCTTGAGAATCCACATCTAGTCCTCACCTTTAAATCACGACGAAACAACTCTGAATAATAGCGGTTGAATGTCCAACTCTGCGTTTACAAGCAAAAATAATCAACTAGGGTTTTCCAGATTTTTCCATCTTAAACAGTTTCTTGCCCAACAAGACACAACTATAACTTTCGTCTCTTACCTCACAAACGAAAACGAAACGTAGATCTGGAAAGAGGGATGCAAGATCTTCAGAACGGTATGTAGATCGCAATCTGACTCCTTCTGATTCGGCAGAAAAACGGATCTCAATATGGCTATAGAAACTGTGAAAAATCAGGTTCTGGATTTGACAGAAAAACAGTGACTCTGCCTCAATTTGGAGATCTATTTCCGGATGGATTTTAACTCTGAATCGAAAGACGAAAGTGGATCTGGAAAGCTGGCTGCGAGATCTTTAGAATGGTATGTAGATTGTACTCTGGTTCTTCATGGTTCGCTCCGAAAGTCGATCGCAAGTTGGCTCTGGAAAACTGTACAAAGTCAGATTCTGGGATTGATAGAAAAACAGTGATTCCGCCTCAAATTTGAGATCGATTTGCGGATGGAGTATACCTTGGAATTCAGATCTGAAAACTGCTATGGCTTCCTTGCAGTGAGCTATTTCTAGGGACGTGCGGATTGTCACGTAGATCCTCCTGGTCTGATGGCAATCGCCCCGATCAGATGGTAGCCTGGAACTATTTATGCACTTCTTCTCCTTCGACGGCTGGCCTTTCTGAGGGGATTTCGGCAGAGTTTTGCTGTGTTTTCTCTCTGTGGCTCTGAGAAAAACGTGGCTGCTCCTTAAATAGAGTAAAGGTAGAGCTCCTTAGGTCTAGGGTTAGGGAGAAAAAGACCGTTTTGCCCTTAGTGAGACTTAGGGTTTTATTTCCTTGGGCTTTACGGTTTTGGGCCGGATTTGGGATGTCACAATAACTCTTTACCCAAATGTCCAAATGGCCTGAATCCAACTCATGTAGACAGATGACTCACTACTCTACAACTCCTATGAAGACCGTTGAGGCTGATTCAGAACGGAGGGCTGTCATCCATACACATCTTTCCGGCGTCTCGGATGGACTTCGCATTCCTCTTAGGTCCATGGCTCCAAACATCATCATTTGTCTCCAAGACACCTAAAAACACTCCAAATGCATGCAAAACTCATTAGGACCTAATGCAAACACCTAATACTCTAATAAAGACCAAAATGCTATAAAAATTATGTGAGACACATGCATGAGACACAAAACTCTAAATGAAATGCATGCTAAAACATGCAATATATGAGTATATCAATTCCCCCAAACTTAAACCTTTGCTTGTCCTTAACCAAACAAGAATAAATAAAGGGAGAAAACTAACAATGGCAGCTCAAATCCAAAAGTACCGTAAAAAGAATTCAACTCAATGTCCAAATTGCTAGCTTTAGGATGCGATCAACAAGTCTACTCAAAAGGGGCTAGCCACATCCTTCCCTACACAACTCAAGTTCAAGCCTCAACCTACACAAGCACTCATGTCATCCAATCCATTAACATTCATTAAACTTTTCAAGTGAGTCATGCTCATGCAAGGCAAGTGAATGCATTTGGCTAGGATTAAGGTTTCGAGATAAAGGTGATCTCGATACAAGTGACGGTTTCCGAGCAAAGGGGATCTCTCAAATAGGACTCAACTAATGCAAAATGCTAAGAGTAATGTCCAATAGATGCATATAAGGTTGACTTCCATCTACCCAATGCCCCATATCGATCTTGACTCATAATCTCTAAACCCCAATGAAGACTATTCCTAAGCTACCCTTTTTAAAAGGCCATTTTGCCTTCACAACTCATATCGTTTCACCTTTCCTTCTTCATTTTAAGCACTTAGGGGATTTCCTTCTTCACCAAATGGCTTGGCTTTCAACATTTTTCTTTACTTACCTCTTCTTTACTTCTTTTAGTCTCTCTTGTTTCTCTTTTCTTTTAGTACCTTAGCCTTTTTTTTGTTTGGCTTTTCTTCATTCTTTTGAAGACTAGAGACTATTTTTTTTTTTTTTATCACTTAGAGCTATTTCCAAAAACAAATATTGCCAACCATTTTAAGCTTTTGCTTATCCCCTATTCTTCTCCAACTCTTTCCTCCATTTCCACATTCTCTTTTCTTTTCCTTATCCCAAGTTCCCATCCTATCTAACCTTAACATATGTCTAGCCCATTGATGTTTAGCTAGTTCTACATGGAAGTTTTTCCTTGTCGTTCTAAACTCAACACTTTTTGCCTAGTTGATTCGAAAAAGGCCTCACAATCACTCACAAATCGTTTTGGCTTGAATGACGGTTGCGTTAAGGGAGTGGTTAACCGTTCCAATGATAGGAATCGGCTATTTGGGCTAACAAGAGAGTGGCAAAGTGGATAAGATAGCCCAAATATGTGTGTGGTAACCAAGAATTCACTATGCAATGCACAAATATGATAATTTCAAATATCAAAGTTATGGTTTTCACTTAAGTAGGATTGGAATCAAATCAACTTGCTTTAGCTAAGACCCTAGTAATGAAATGCGAGATCAAAACATGGTTCATCCTTGATTTAAAACTCGAGATCAAAAGCATCAAACAACAAACAACGAGGGCATTGAATCAAGCTCTAAAAATGATACTTTCAAAGATAAATCTATCATTGCTCCTAATGCTCATGTAAAGCTACCTAAAATGCTATTGCATCTAGATTCAATCCTAGATATGAAATGCAAAAAATTTCAAATTTATTGAAAAATACATGATATGAATGAGACTCAAGATGCAAAAGGTGAAATAAGAACATCAAAAACGATGTTAGATAACACACAAAATCTCCCCCAAACTTAAATTACACAGTCCCTTGTGTAATAGAAGCTTAAGAGAGAGCTAAACAATGCATGAAAGAAGGAAAGAAGATATGATTCTAGATGCTATGTACAAAGTTTGGAGTGTTACCTTGGAAAAGGATGGAGGGGACTAGAGGGATCAAGGGACGCCATATTCCATCACCTCATCCTAAGCATTTTAGTCCATAATTCCATGCCCATATGGCCATTGAAAACCTACTCGCACTAAGAAAACCCATCAAAAGGAACTACTAACGAAAGAAAAGCATAAAAGAAAATGTATATACAAGGATAAGCTTGGGGTGTCTCCCAAGAGCACTTTGTTTAACGTCACTAAGTTCGACTTTTGTTACCCTTTTAGGCGGGTAATGAAGGAGTGCAAGCACTCCATGGCGGTTCCTTAAGCTCTAGTTTGAGAATTTTACCCATTAAGCCTTGAAGACCGGCGTGGTTTGGCTCCCTAGCCTCCGGTGTGAGGGTTGCTATGGCCTTGGAAAAAGGCTTGGGGCGCCCTCTACATTTGACCTTGTACTCAATCATCCCTTCTTCATGTTTCCATGGGATGAGAGTCACGATCGAAGGTTGATCTAGCAAGGGTTCAATCCCCTTGAGCATGCTTGGTTTCCTCTTCTCGGGCCTAGGCTTTGTCCTCTTCTTGTCAACCTTAGCACTTTCACCCTCACTCTCCGTTGTGGTGTGAAAGAGGGAATTCAAGCAATAACCATCTAAAGCAAGGGCTTCTTCAACCATTCCTTGACTCACCGTCTCACAAATTTCCACATACTCAACCTCCCGGGCTTGGGCTTCATTGTCCCAACAAATAATAGTCCCACAAATAGAGGTGGGAGAAGGCATCATTGGGTAGAACTTCTTGTCATCCACGTTCATAAGAACAACCCTCTTGTTTATGAAGTCCAAGCTTGCACCGGTTGTGTTGAGGAATGGAGTCCCGAGGAGTAGAGGGAGCTTTATATTTGGTGCCATTAAGATCATTGTAAGAGAAAATGACCTTGTTAGTGGTTTTCGTTTGGCCCTTGATTAGTTGTTGGAACATCGAGGCCAAGTCAAGCTCTTGCGGTTTAGACGTAGGTACTAGACCATGGGGCACAAACCCTTGTTGTTGACCTTGAAAACCGGGTGGGTCTTTTGGTTGGAATCCACTTTGGTTTCTTTGGAATTGGTTCCTTGGGACATACCTTTGTTGGTTGGAGTTAGAAGGTTGACCTTGAGATTGGAATTGTTGTTGTGGAACTCCTTGAGCTTGAGTAGATTGTTGAGGGTAGAGTTGGTCTTGTGGATTCCTATAGGTTTGGTTGAACNATCTTTAACTCTGCTCCAAATGCTCCAGAAAGCTCCAATACTTCCAATAATCCTCCAAACGTGCTATGACCTGTAAAAGACTCTAAAACACTACAAAACATTAGACAAGACTCTATAAAAGGACCGCCTTTTGAGACTCTTTTTGAGAGGCAAGAAGCTTGTCTATCATAGAGGCTTGCTTATCCAACTTCTCATTCAAGGCTGTCATGTCTTTGGCTCTCTTGTTCTCATCAAAGTCACTAGTAGTCCTTGAAGTACGGTCATACTCATCCCCATACGTCCCATCACTAGTAGCTAAATTCTCCACGAGCTCTATAGCATCTTCTACATCCTTAGCTAGGAAATTACCATTCGAAGCTGTATCAAGTAGCATACGGATCTTAGGCAAAGTACCTCGGTAAAGAGTGCTAAGGAGAGAGGCGTTTGAGAAGCCCTGATGTGGGGATTGAGAAGTGTAGCCTCTAAATCTCTCCCAAGCCTCGTTGAAAGACTCAATAGACCATTGTGTGAAGCTAGATATCTCATTACGAAGTTTGGCGGTTCTAGACGGTGAGAAGAATTTGGCTAGAAAGACCCTTTTGCAATCATCCCATGAAGTAATAGATCCTTGAGGCAAGGTCTTTTCCCATTGGTGAGCCTTGTCACCTAAAGAGAACGGGAAAAGACGAAGCTTCAAACCATCTTCGGAGACCCCATTGATCTTAGTGAGACCACATATCCGGTCAAATTGGTCCATGTGATCTAGAGGATCCTCCATTGAAAACCCATGGAACTTGTTAGCTTGAACCATGTTGATTAGCCCGGGTTTGACCTCAAAGTTGTTGTTTTCCACCGGTGGAGCTTGAATGCCTTAGCGGCATCACCCTCTCCAACAACGTGTCTAGATCGTGGTGGATGGTTGGGACGGTTTGGTTGGTGATGGTTTCCATTGCCACCACCTCCTTGGTTGTTGTCATTCCCACCGTTCCTTTGGTGGGGAATGTTCTCACGAACGTTCAGGAGTGGAATATCATGAAGATGTTCCATATCGTTACCAACTTCTTCTTGAACTCTCCCTCGGTTTCGGCTTGCTCTTGAACCTCGCTCAAGTTGATCAATGTCATCCCTCGGTTCTACTAGGTTAGTAGTGCCACGGGAACCGGTATGCATGCACCTATAGAGAGAAAGAACACTAGGAAGCAACGAAGATTAGTAAATTGGTAGCAAATAATACTTAAGCTCACTAAGAACCTAAATCTCAATGTTAAAACAAATCCCAATATGGCAACGGCACCAAATTGATACAAGATATTTCGGTATCTTAAGGTATCAATACCCTCTAATCGATGTAGTAAGAGGTTATCGAATCCAATATTGGGAAGTAGTCCTAAACACTAAAAATGCAAGGATCATATGTAAATTAAGCTAAACAAAGTAGTTTATGATTAAGTATCCGAATTCAAACAAACAATAGCAATGCTAAACAAGTTGTAAATCAATAAGCAAAAGTGAATCTAGAGAAAGGGTTATCGATATAAGAAGTCCCAAGTTCAATTCATGACGTTCATTTACTCAAATAAGCTAATCCCTAGGCATAAGATCCTAAACTTGACTAATTCTCTTTCAAGCAATTAATCACTATGCTAATCACCTAATCCATTAACAAACTATCGTTTGTGGATCATTGATTAGCAAGCATTAAGTTTAAATCAACAAGATCAACCAAAATTGCACCATAGACAACTATTGTCATAGGTTAGGAATGTAAATCTTTTGTTTAATTCATCAAGGCATTTCATCAAACACTTGGTGTGCATGAAATGCCTTATGATCAAAACCTACTTTTTCAAGCTAGATTTAGCCTTAAGAACATTAAATAAGAAAGGATATAAGAAGATCTAACCCCTAAACACCGTGAATCAAGCCTAGGAACCTCCTAATCTACCCCATCTCTAAACCCTAAAAGACTACTCAAGATCCATCAAGAACACCTCATAATCAATTATGATAGAGGTTAAATCCATTGATGGGTGATTGATAATCAAGATAAGAAGAAGATACATGGAAGTGATTGATGAAAACAAATACTAAATTGCATAAAAGCAAAAGATCCTTCTTACAAATCTCAAACTCTCTCAAAGGTAAGGGTTTTGAGCATAAGAAAAACACTACACCAAAACAGCGTTTTTCCTACTGCCAAAACAGTCGGAAATCAGTAGCAAAACACAATGTTACGACTGATTACCGACTCGTTTCTGCGGTAGGTAAAGGTCTAGTCGCAAAAAATATCAGTCGCAAAATGGCTACTGATTTACGACTGATATCATACAGTCACTATTGAGTCGCTAATCAGTAGCAAACTTTTACGACTAATTAGTGACTGAATTTTGCTACTACGACAGCCGTAGTCGGTAATCAGTCGTAAACATTTACGACCGATTAGTGACTGAATAGCGACTGTAGGTTGCTACTACTTAGGTCGTCGGTAATCAGTCGTAAAATATAACGATTGATTACCTACTGTTTTTGCTACTTATTTACGACTGAAATGAGCATCGATTTTGTATATTTGGCATTTTTACGACTGTTTACCGACTGTTTATTTAATTTTTTTGCTACTGAAAACCTACGACTTCTTAATTTGTTTAGCAGTCAAATTGGGTTGGCATTAAAACTTGAAACTCTAAACTCTAAACACTAAACAGAAGTGAAATAATCTGATAAACATAAACATCAACATCAACATCAAATATTATACACCAAGCTACAAATTCATACAACAAAATAACATAACTTTCATGTTCTAAACCAAAATGGAAAAACAAGTTCTTTCCATTTCCAAAAGATAACATAAGTTTTAAGTTTAAAGTTTCAAGTGAGAAGGGAGAACGAAGTTAGCTAAATCAGTGGAGAGGAGAGTATGGAACATCAGCATCTGTTTCTTGGGCAAGGAAAGCGAGGAATCGGTTGTCCGTTTTCAAGAACTTGTTCACAATCGTAAGCTCGGCGGTGTGGGCCTTTTGAGTAGCTGCAAGTCGAGCATTTTCTGCTTCTTGCTGGGAGATATGAGCAGCTTGTTCCTCCAATTTCCTTTGAGCCGCTTCAAGCTGTTGTTGCATATGCTGGAAAGAAGCAGAGGTTTCTTGGTGTTTTCCCTTTCCCTTGAGCTGATTCTTGAGGCTTCCAATGCCAAACAGGTCTCCTATATCGTTTGTGAACGTAGACTACGAAAAGAAAAGAAAAAAAATTAATACCAAACACTATATCATCAATCAAAATCCAAAACATAACAACTTAGGGAAGGAAGCAGTTAACCTGAATAAAAAGCTCGTTATTCTCTTCAATGGATAGATGTGGATGACGACCATCAGAAATCTCTGTGGTCCCACACACGAGGGTAGACATCTTCTTTTGCTTTTTCTACATATAGAGCTCAGCAACTTGCTCTGCTTTTTTATCTGCAAAGGTCCCATCCTTCTTCGTATTAGCCCTGATGAAAACCTCACTGAAACTCACTGGTCTGCCTAATTCCTCAACCTGACATGGAAATCAATCAGATTTAAACTTGAATGGTAACTTATGATTGTAACTTTGAAGTGTTGCTCATGCATAATAGTTGAGACACTTGCAAGACCATTAGCAACTACTGTAATCAAGCCTCAAAGATGTCTAATGATTTCTCAAGAAATAAAGATAAACCTCAATATCCAGCCTCAAGAAATAACAAAATCACAGATTGAAATATCACAAAATAGTTTCAAGTGACTTACCATTTCTTGTTCGATTTGGCGGTAAGACTTCTGTCCAAAGGCATGTTTGTGAGGGCCGAGACCTTTACGGTCAGACATCCGAGCTGCTGAGGTTGTTGTACTCTTTGTTATTTGTTCATCAGTCCTCCCATGTGCTTTCATTTCTTCCCATATCTTATCAGTGATCCATCTAGGTTGGTCATCATTACTCCTTGCAGAGCTCACCATGTCTTTCAAGCGAACTTGAAGTATGGCTTCGAAATGCCCTTGAACAAAACATGTTAAAGATGGATCCCATCTGTATTTTTTTTACAAACAAAAAAGAAAGATTGGTGTTAGTCTATTTAAAGCACATACATGTATTACTCAGAAGTTAGGTGTTACATGGGAGAGAATGTTACCGGGAATTCAACGAACCATCGTTCTACTCTTTCCCTAGGCACACAGGATAATCTGTAGTAGGGGCCATCAAACTTATTTGGGAAACACTTTGTAACCTGCCTGTTCAGTGAGGATCGATCAAAACCAAACCTACAAAAACCAAAGCACACATTATCATGTAGGGTTGAGTTCGAATGATGACACATCCTCGATACTATCACAAAGCATTAGAATATATATCTTGAACAATTATCGACAACCAAAACATACTAATCTCTTAAACCTATAAAAATCCAATTGTTTTCGTAGTTAAAATCATTTACAATAGTAAGAGAATTAACGGTTGAAAACTGTAATTGATAAATTTCGACCACTAGTCCAATTCCACATTAGAATCCTTCACTATTCAAAACCACGACTCCTAAAACACATAATACAAGCTTGACATGTGCTGTATTAACAACTAATTAAAAATGTTCTTAGAGGAAAGCTTAAAGAGAAAACAAAAAGATGATACTTAAACATATAATTTAGACATTTAAACATAGAATTTAGCACAAACAAAGAAAGCAAGAAATTACCATGTTGAATTAGGCTGGACGAGGTTGGGATCGAGAATGGTGATTTTATTCGGCCTTGGCGCAAGTAGCAGCGAGTTCAGAGCCTCCATCTGGTCTTGGGAGAGATTAGGCTCTATCGGAGCTTCGACATTAGAGAAACCTCCATCTTCTTCTACTGTGTTGTGGGAATTTTGGGCTTGAGAATTGTGATGAGATTGAGATGCTAGATATGGAGGCGATTGAGATGGTTGAACTTGAGGCGCTACAGATGGATGTTGTTGACTCGATTGAGCTGGGCGTTGCGGATCTTCAACCGTTGGAGCTGCTCGATTCGCCGAATAAATAGGTGCCGGAGTTTGAACCCGCGGAGATGCTCCAGAAGGTGGAGCGTGTGGATTTGCAGACGATGCACGCAGTGGAGGTTGAGCAGAATTAGATGATTTAGACGGACTATTTGAGGTCGGAAAGAGCTTCCTCGGTGGAGGATAATCTTTGACAGACGGACGATTGTTGTTGGGGAGAACCGGCGGGACAGTTTCTGATGTCGGTTTTGGAGAGAAATCATACCGAGTGGGTAGATTGGCCGGTCTGGATCTCGACGCTGTTGGTTTCACTACAAGAACATTCTTCCTCTTTCCACCCATCGCAAAAGGAGACGATGAATTAGGGTTTTCGAGAGAAGCGAGGAATAAGAGGTTTTCGAGAGCGAGAGAGACAGAGCTTCGATGAAGCAGATAATCGAGAGTGAGAGAGACATAATCGGGGAAGACGAAGAGAGACAGATCGAGGAAGACGAAGAGAGACAGACTCGAGGAAGGAGGAAGACGATTAGGGTTTCAAATCGCAGAGAGAGGTGAAGAGAAAAGTGGAATGAGGGTTTCGATAATGTCTAAGGGTTACAACTCGCAAATACGAAGGGATTTGGGCCAAAAATTGTCGCAGGTGAAACCAAATTTGGGCCCAAAATTTTGGAGGGTTAATTTCCCGGGTGAATGATCCGAAATTTTTGTTATTTTTGGCCCAATCAGTCCTTAATCAATAGGTAATTAGTAGCAAAATTTTTATAATTTTTTCATAGTTAACCATAATTAACATTATAATACTCAAAATAATTTTAATTTTTTCATAATTAACCTTAAATAACATTATAAAACATTAAATAATTTTAATTTTTACATAATTAGGGTTAATTTCCCGGGTGTTTAGAGTTTAGGGTTTAATGTTTAGAGTTTAGTGTTTAGGGTATATTTGTTTAGGGTTTAGTGTTTAGGGTTTATGGTAACCAATCATCAGTTTCCCCTCAGTTTAGAGTTTAGGCCGGTTAATTATTTAGGGTTTAGTGTTTAGTGTTTCTTGTTAACAAACCCATCTTTTGAAGCTAATCAACAATTTCTCCTATGAATCAATTTTTTTTTTGTCAACATCCTTGATACTTAACCCTATTCGGTGAACCAAATCGGGGGTATCGAGTTTACATAAGTGAAATATGATGGGTAGACTCGAGCACCTCGTGCTAACTTGTCTGCCACTGTGTTGCTCGTGCGTGGGATTTGTGTGATAGAGAAATAGGTGAAAACCTCCTTGCTCCTCTTGAACTCCTCCAACTGTAACGTAAATGCCGGCCACTCCTTCGGTGTAGACACCATCTTCACCAACTCTGAGCAGTCTNAAACCCATCTTTTGAAGCTAATCAACAATTTCTCCTATGAATCAATTTTTTTTTTTGTCAACATCCTTGATACTTAACCCTATTCGGTGAACCAAATCCGGGGTATCGAGTTTACATAAGTGAAATATGATGGGTAGACTCGAGCACCTCGTGCTAACTTGTCTGCCACTGTGTTGCTCGTGCGTGGGATTTGTGTGATAGAGAAATAGGTGAAAACCTCCTTGCTCCTCTTGAACTCCTCCAACTGTAACGTAAATGCCGGCCACTCCTTCGGTGTAGACACCATCTTCACCAACTCTGAGCAGTCTGTAGCAAAGGCTATCGCCGTCTTGTGGTTTGCAATCATGCAATGCATCGCCCAGATGAGCGCTTCCAATTCCACGTGTAGCGGGGATAGGCTTCTTCGTAGATTACGGGACCCCATAATCTTTCCTTCAATTCCCTCCTGAAAGCAAAACCATGCTAAACCAGAAAATTTATCGCCTTCCTTCCATGACCCGTCAATATAGCATGTGAGGCCGTTATATTCATTTTGTTCATTTATTCCCGTATTGAGACCCGGTTGTTGGGGAGATATGTCAGGTTCATTATTTTGTGCCGCTTTCCAAGTTGCTATTTCAGTTTCCGCTATCCTCAGAATTTCTTGTGGGTTTCTATCCACATTTGAGAACACCTTGTCATTCATTGCTTTCCAAATGTTCCACACAATCCACAGAAACATTATGTTCCTTTCCTCATCTGGAAGTCTCCAAAAAAGATGATCAAAATTGGCGAAAACCGATGTCATCGGGAAAACTCCCGGGGCTGATGGAATATGAGAGAGTGCCCATGTTTGTAGTGCTTGTGGGCATTCAAACAATACATGGTTAACCGTTTCCCCCTCCACACCACACCTAGAACATTGTGTGTCACAATTTATTCCTCTAGCGCGTAGGTTCGCTGTGACCGACAGACATCCCAAGATTGCTTGCCATATAAAATGTCGCAATTTCAGTGGACAAGTCAATTTCCATGAGTGTGCCTGTAACTTATTTATATCTGGACCGTAGAAGTAGTTTTCGCCGTTGTCTGTGATTTGTTGGCCAACCTGATATCCCGACTTTACCGTATATTTCCCTGATTTCGTATAGTGCCAACCAGGCGTATCTGGTCGATATATACTACTGATGTGTATTTCATGTATAAGTTCCACATCGGCCGGTTCGATGATTGCGTTTATCAATTCCAGGTTCCACGTTTGTGTCGCTGGATCAACCAAATGATTGACACTGAGATTTGGGTAATAATTGTACTCTTTGCATGTTGCTGACCTCGGGGGAGAGGATGGTATCCATGGGTCATTCCATACTGATATGGTACCTTCTGAACCAACTCTTTTGATGAGCCCTTTTGTAACCAGAGGTCTAGCCTAAATGATACTCCTCCATCCAAAGGACGGGGAGTACAACTTAATAGGGTCTAAAGGGTCTGTGTTCCGATAGTACCGCCCCTTAAAGACCCGAGCGAAAAGCGATTCCGGTTGTTCCATTAACCGCCATAGCTGTTTTGCTAGTAATGCTGTGTTGAATTCCTCTATTGATCGAAACCCGATTCCGCCGTCTAACTTATTCCGGCACATCTTCTTCCATGCCATCCAATGCATTCCTTTTTGTTGTCCGTCTTAGCTCCACCAAAACCGCGCTGCCGCACTGGTTAGTTTTGCGGTAATAGACTTGGGTAACCGAAAACATGACATGACGAAAGTCGGCATAGCCGTGGCTACCGATTTAAGTAGAACCTCTTTACCTCCTTTAATCAGGAGTCTGGATGTCCACCCGTTGACTCTATCATTGTGTCTTTCGACAACAAAGTTGAAAATCTTACTCTTTACCCCTCCGAGACTTTTCAGCAGACCCAGATAAGTACCCATCCCTCCGATATTTTGGATTCCTAGCAATTGTTTTATCTCGTCCTGTACCGCTTCTGGAACCGTGTATCCGAAATTTAAAGAAGATTTTGAAAAATTAATTTGTTGCCCTGAGACCAACTCGTATTGCTTAAGTATATGTAATATAGTGCGACACTCTTGTACTGTAGCCTTGCAGAAAAAAAAACTATCGTCCGCAAAGAGTAAGTGTGAGATCGCTGGACCTGCCCTCGCTACCTTTAGCCCCGTAAGCGATTTCTCCCTTTCTACTTTCCGTATATTGGCTATCAAGACCTCCGTGGAGAGAATGAACAAGTACGGAGATAATTGGTCGCCTTGCTGCAATCCTCTGAATGGCGTTATTTGTCCTTTGGGATTACCGTTAATGAGTACCTTATATTGTACCGATTGTATGCACCACATCATCCATGAAATCCACTTTTCCGCAAAACCAAATTTCCTCAATAGGTGTTCAATGAAAGTCCATTCAACTCGATCATATGCTTTGCTCATATCCGTCTTGATTGCAATGAACTTACTTTTGCAATATTTATTGGTTCGTAGTCCGTAAAACATCTCCTGGGAAATCAAAATATTATCCGATATCAGTCGCCCTGATACAAAGGCTGATTGAGTCTCTGAAATCAGATCCGGTAGAAATATCTTTAACCTCTGACATAACACTTTCGAGATGATCTTATACCCCACATTACACAAACTTATAGGTCTTAATTTCGTCATAATTCCTCGAAATAGTTTACCGCTACTTGTTCTACATCTTTGTCCGAGGTAACCCAAGCTCCTGATGCATCGTGTAGTCCCGTGATTCGATTTCTCGCCCTGCGTTTCTTAACTTGCGCATGGTAAAACTTTGTATTTCTTATGCGCTTGGTAAAACTTGGTATAACAGAAATACAAAGAATCAAATCTTATGAAGAACAAGTTTTAAAACTCTAATTGCGAGAAATGCAAGTTATTGAGCAAGTTAGACGTTGAGATAACATCTGTTTGTTTTAGGCCGGTTTAGGGTTTAGCGTTTAGTGTTTAGGGTTTAGTGTTTAGGGTATAGTGTTTAGGGTATATTGTTTAGGGTTTAGTGTTAGGGTTTAGGGTTTAGGGTTTAGGGTTTAGTGTTTCTTGTTAACAAACCCATCTTTTGAAGCTAATCAACAATTTCTCCTATGAATCAAATCTTATGAAGAAC
>PKML01054979.1:832194-874616 GCA_002933935.1 Eutrema yunnanense
CATCCCTCCGATATTTTGGATTCCTAGCAATTGTTTTATCTCGTCCTGTACCGCTTCTGGAACCGTGTATCCGAAATTTAAAGAAGATTTTGAAAAATTAATTTGTTGCCCTGAGACCAACTCGTATTGCTTAAGTATATGTAATATAGTGCGACACTCTTGTACTGTAGCCTTGCAGAAAAAAAAACTATCGTCCGCAAAGAGTAAGTGTGAGATCGCTGGACCTGCCCTCGCTACCTTTAGCCCCGTAAGCGATTTCTCCCTTTCTACTTTCCGTATATTGGCTATCAAGACCTCCGTGGAGAGAATGAACAAGTACGGAGATAATTGGTCGCCTTGCTGCAATCCTCTGAATGGCGTTATTTGTCCTTTGGGATTACCGTTAATGAGTACCTTATATTGTACCGATTGTATGCACCACATCATCCATGAAATCCACTTTTCGGCAAAACCAAATTTCCTCAATAGGTGTTCAATGAAAGTCCATTCAACTCGATCATATGCTTTGCTCATATCCGTCTTGATTGCAATGAACTTACTTTTGCAAGATTTATTGGTTCGTAGTCCGTAAAACATCTCCTGGGAAATCAAAATATTATCCGATATCAGTCGCCCTGATACAAAGGCTGATTGAGTCTCTGAAATCAGATCCGGTAGAAATATCTTTAACCTCTGACATAACACTTTCGAGATGATCTTATACCCCACATTACACAAACTTATAGGTCTTAATTTCGTCATAATTCCTCGAAATAGTTTACCGCTACTTGTTCTACATCTTTGTCCGAGGTAACCCAAGCTCCTGATGCATCGTGTAGTCCCGTGATTCGATTTCTCGCCCTGCGTTTCTTAACTTGCGCATGGTAAAACTTTGTATTTCTTATGCGCTTGGTAAAACTTGGTATAACAGAAATACAAAGAATCAAATCTTATGAAGAACAAGTTTTAAAACTCTAATTGCGAGAAATGCAAGTTATTAAGCAAGTTAGACGTTGAGATAACATCTGTTTGTTTTAGGCCGGTTTAGGGTTTAGCGTTTAGTGTTTAGGGTTTAGTGTTTAGGGTATAGTGTTTAGGGTATATTGTTTAGGGTTTAGTGTTAGGGTTTAGGGTTTAGGGTTTAGGGTTTAGTGTTTCTTGTTAACAAACCCATCTTTTGAAGCTAATCAACAATTTCTCCTATGAATCAAATCTTATGAAGAACAAGTTTTAAAACTGTAATTGCGACAAATGCAAGTTATTGAGCAAGTTAGACGTTGAGATAGCATATGTTTATTTTAGGCCGGTTTAGGGTTTAGGGTAACCAATTTAAGACCTGATTAGAATCTGATTCCAGAGCCGATTAAATTTTGTAAAAATGGGTTTAGAATAACCAATCATTAACCAATTTACGACCCGATTCCAAACCCGATTAAATAAAAAAAGGGTTTGAGAATAACCCCGCACCCAAGACTCGAACCTTGGCCTGCTCTGTGGTGCGCGTTACCGCTGGGCTAGGTAACTCATTCATGTTTTTTACACCAACGTTTTATTTATTGTCAAAATTTGAAGCCGATTTTAAATCCCCTAACCCGACGCCGTTTCTTTCCCTTTGTGAAACCCTGAAAATCTCTTTGGCTTACATCGCAAATCGCACATCGAAGCAAAAATACCTAAATCGCAAATCGAAGAACAAGATTGTTCCCTAAATCGCAAATCGAAGCAAAAATCTCTCTATATCTTGTTTTCGTCTATGATTCAACATGGGTGACTCTTCTGGAAGTTCGAGTGGAATATCTAGGGGTCCCTAGGGAAGAGGAAAAGTGTTTGGCTTTCCTAAAATTTGTTGGTGTGGGCAGAGAATCGTCTCAAAATTTTCACGATCTGATGCGAATCCATTCCGGCGATACTACCGGTGTGGTTATGCTACACAACTCAAGGTGAGCATTGGTTTAGATATGTTTTCATATTTGCGATTTGTTCTTCATAAAGCTTGAATAAGATTGATTGATCATGTTTTATGCATCTAAAGAATGATGAGCATGTGTTCAAGTGGGTTGATGAGGCAATTATTGATGAGTTACAACGAGTGGATTGTAGAATTGGATGTCTTGAAACCGTGCTCAAAGAGATGAAGGTGGTGCGTAGGTTGAGAATTGATGAAGAGGTTTGAAGATCGTTACAATGCAGCCAATTCAAGCTTCCTGAAGTTAGTTATCGTTGTTCTTCTTGGGTGTTTGCTAGCTGTCGTTGTTGGTGGCATAGTTAAGGCTAGGATGATTATGTAAGTTAGAATGATTGTGTAATGTCTGTTATAGGGCCTGAAGTGTGTTGCTTTTGGAATGATTGTTGATTTCCGGTTTGCATTCCTTCTGTTTTGTAAGAAATTAGTATTGTGCTTCTACTAGCCTGACATGTTAAGTAGAGTTTGCATATATTAGGGCATCTGCATTTCCATTTAGTTTGTCATGTCTGTTTTGTGCTTGTAATGTCTGTCTTGTACTTTATTCTTACCAATTAGTATGATCTTTCTTTATTTGTTCGTAAGTAAGGTATCAGATATGTAGCATCAGTTATTCCAATAGGTGCGATCCTGTTTGCAATGACCCTCTGGTTGGGAAACACTGCCTATCAAGTTAAACCCAATCTCTCTTATGTACTACGTGAGCCCCTGCAGGTAAGTGAAATCGAAGAACAACCCATCTTCAATTCTCACACTAGGAGAAGCTTAAGGACTAATGTATCTTTATTTGCAGTGCTATTTGGTTGTTTGTACCATGGATCTTTCTAGAGAAATCGAAGATGGACGGCAATGGCACATGGAACTTCCATGTCGTAGTTTCGTACTTAATTTTTTATTTGTTTTAAGTTAATATTTCGGATGATGAGCTTGTCATAAATTATACTTGCAGTGCATGTTGCTATGTTTGCAAGATTGTCTTGTTTTTGCTGAATAATAAAAAAAATTTTATTAGCCAAAGTTGTAAAAACTTGTAACATAATTAGAGCAAACTTGTAATAAAAACGACCATTACAAATTACAAAACTTAAGATATCACATAACATAATAATACATAAAATAACATCAATAGAATATAATCTTCTTATAATTAGCACGGTGCTACACCTTCTGCATCTTCGTCATAAGAATCGGATAAGTTACACTGGAATTCGTGATCTGGTTCCGCATCGCCGACATCGTAATCGAGATTTACTAGATTTACTCCTGGTTCCGCGTCTACATATTCTCCTGAAATATTTCCCCTCGGTTAACTTTAACATCATTGTGCCACACATTCTTTGGTTTCCTTTTGTATGGGTACGGGATATAACAAACTTGATCCGCTTGAGAGGTTGTGCAATATCAATGTATAAAATCAGACATATATATAGGGTATCGAGAAAGTGATAAACGGGCGAACGTACCCAGAATAAATGGTTCGTATTTATTGTATCTTTTCGATGGAAGAATGTCTACAATGCCACCATTGCCTCTCCGAGTGCCTCTACCGATCACAGGGTCGTACCACTTACATTTAAAAAGTGTGATTCTCAAATTAACCACCCCCTCTTACTCGAGTTCTATGATATCAGTTAAGATACCATGGAAATAAGCTATGTCAGCTGCATTGCTGTAATTCTCTCCAGTAACACATACACCATAGTTACATGTCTTTCCACCATAGTTACATGTCTTTCTTCCCGCGCTGTTATTCTGGGTATGAAACAAATATCCTCTTGTATAGTAGATGGGCCAAGTTTTGGTCCTTTTCAGGGGTCCATGAATAATGTTGTGCACCCACGTTGGAAACGGAGTTGTGGCCTTCCAGTAAGAAACCTGCATATGAAAAGTCAATATAAAATATATTGAAGTACCAATAGTCAAATATCAAAAATTTATAGACATACATATTCTAGGATCCATGAAGGATATTCTTCAACTCTTTTCGCCAGGATTTCTTTCTCAGAGAGGTTCGGATATTGTGTACTAAAAAAATCTTCGAAGAAACTATGTAACACCATAAAAATATATGAGAAATCGAGTATGGACTATAAACCATTTTAAGTTAAAGCCATTACAGCTTATAACTCTCAAGTGGTTCGAAATAACCACAATTTCGCAAAACATATGCATGTGCGCATCGGTAGTCTTTATCTGGAAGCCAGATTTCCTGCATTTCGCCACTAGGCCGACCTACGTGAGTAAATATATCGGGGACTCCATCGAAATGATATTTGGGGACTTCACCTTCAGCAAATCGCCTTGATCCGACCAAAGTAGTGAAAATAATTTTATAAAAGGTACCAGGTGTATATATACCAAATGGCTTTGTGAACATGCGAATAGTTATAGCTTTTACCTTGATTTCGTTTGTATACTCGAGCGAAAATAGTGCTCGGTGAAATAAGATACCTCCTCCCTTAGATATGATTGAACAATCGATCCTGTTGCATATCTGTGGTTCTTTGCTTTCCCTTTCAACTTTTTGAAAAACCTTTCAAACGGGTACATCCACCTGTATTGCACGGGGCCTCCTAATTACGCTTCGTAGGGGAGATGTATAGGTAGGTGCTCCATCACATCGAAAAAGGATGGTGGAAAGATCTTTTCCAAATTGCATATGATTAAAACTATGTTTTGTTTAAGAATTTGGACGCGACTTTTCTGCAAAGTTCTCGAACATAAGTCACGGAAAAATGCTCCAACCCCTACGATACAAATTGAAACATCAAATGGTTAATATAAATTACGATAGGTCATTTATTTTCCTAAAATTATAAGTAATTAATTAGTACCTTATAACGCAGTGTGGACGTTCCGGTCTAGTAGTTATGCAAAGATAAATGGAAGTAGCCGCTCCATAAAAACATGGCAGTCATGACTCTTCATCCCAAAAAACTTTTCATTCGCCAGATCAGCACAACTAGCTAAGTATGAAGCATAACCATCTGGGAATTTTACCGATTTTTTCACACATTCCAATAAGCTTCTTCTGGCTTCGTCTGTCAATGAGTATTCAGAAAAAGGGCTCTACCCTCATCATCAATATGTAAGTGTGGCCGAGAACATAATTCTTCTATATCCAATCTTGACGAGATTGTGTCTTTCGATTTACCCTTCACACGCATAAGAGTATTCATGATGTTGTCAAAAAAATTCTTCTCTATATGCATGAGATCGAGATTATGTCGAAGAGTGAGCTCCCTCCAGTACGGCAATTCCCAAAATATGCTTTCTTTGTGCCAGTTATGCTCTTTCCCAAAGCCATGTTTCTTCTTATTGTGACCGTTTCCAACAACATCCTCTGTTTTCGGTGGCTTTACACGTTTCAACCGGTATAAATAAATTTGCTCACTGGTCAAAGACTCTGGTGGATAGTCTTTCTTAGCGTTTTTCTTCTTCAAAAAGTCTTTTGTATTCTTCCGTTGGGGATGATCATGAGGAAGAAATCTTCGGTGACAATCGAACCAACATGTCTTTCTTCCATCCTTAAGATAAAAAGACTGTGTATCTTCCATGCAAATTGGACAAGACAATTTGCCATGGGTGGTCCATCCTGATAACATGCCATACGCCGGAAAGTCGCTTATCGTCCACAACAACACTGCTCTTACTTTAAAATTTTGATTCAACGAGACATCGTATGCATCGACTCCAGTAGACCACAGTTCTTTTAACTCATCAATGAGAGGTCGGAGGAAGATATCGAGACTAGCTCGAGGATGATTTGGCCCAGAATTCATAATTGTTAGAAACAAGTACTCTGTATTCATGCACATACCAGGGGGTAAATTATACGGAGTCAAAATCACGGGCCACAATGAATGATTTTTTGACATGCCAAATGGATTGAACCCATCTGTACACAATCCAAGATAAACGTTTCGGGGTTCTTCGGCAAACAGAGGGATGTTGATCTTGAAAATATTTCCACTCCGCCCCATCAGACGGATGACACATTTCTTCCTCATTTGCTTCGTGCTCGGCGTGCCATCTCATTGCCGCTGCAGTCTTCTCGCTCTGATACATTCTCTTTAATCTGTCATCAATAGGCATATACCACATACGACTATATTGTACATTGGTCCTACGGTTTTGCTCGTTAGGCATCCATCTTTTTGAATTACAAAACCGACACTTATCTAGCCGATCATCATCTTTCCAGAAGATCATACAATTGTTAATGCAAACATCAATTGCATGACATGGGAGCCCCAAATTGCGCATCAATTTGTATGTCCCGTAATGTGAACCGGGTGCCTGGTTTCCTTCTGGTAAATAATCTGTCAAGATACGGCATACTGAATCCACTAACTTTTCACTCAGATTATGATCTGCCTTATTTTGCATGATTCGAGCAGCTAAAGATAACTGCGAGTGACCTTCACGACAACCATCGTATAATGGAGTATTCGCTCCATCTAACAAGTCGTATAAATTTTTTGAATGATTACGTCCCGGTTCTTCTACATTCTGATAACTAACATCCTGATGATAGTAGTTATCAAAACTCACGTTATCACGAAACGCATCATTCACCATATCCACATATCTATCTTCTACTACATTACCCACATCATCACTCCCACTTACATGCGTCCTATCAACATAACTCGTTCCTAAATCCATATCCAGTTCTTCACCATGCTTATATCAAATATAATAATTTGGCATAAATCCTCTACTATACAAATGTCTCAAAACTCTTGTACCTGGGATAAATTTCTCATTCTCGCAAACAAGACAAGGGCAGTGAAACATACCGCGATTTCTCTGCGCTAGAGGCTGGCTATTTCCAAATGCCACGAATTGATCAACCCCCGCTGTGAACTCTACCGAGAGATTTCCCGTCGCTTCATCGAACCTATTATACATCCACTCCCGGAAATTACCATAATTGTAATTTTCCGACATTCTAAGTTGAGAAACCTTATTCTCTCTTTGATTTGTGTTTATAAACTCTTTCTTTGCTTTGTGTTTCTACAATTGTGACAAGAAAATTCGAGTATGGCAAATATATAGAAAATTTCCCGACTGATTCCCGACTAAAAATAAGATTAGGTACACCAACCCCAAATGAATTAAACGTGATTGACAGCTACTTTTTGCTACTGTTCTACGACCCACCGAATTCAGTAGCAAATCAGTCGCTAAATTACTACTGATTAGCTACTGCATGTTTCCGACTACAATTCAGTCACTAATCAGTCGTAAACCTGCTACGAATTAACGACTGATATTTTTAGTCACTATATACCTACTGATGTGCGACTGATTTAAAATAGTTGCATATCAGTCAGAAATCAGTAGCGAAACAGTCGGTAAATTTACTGACTGCCTAATCAGTAGCAACAATCAGTAGGAAAAATGCTGTTTTGGTGTAGTGAAAGCATACACCAAAAATTAGGTTTAGATGGGTATTTATAATAAATGTGGGTGACAGGATTAACATTAACACAACTGGCGGATGCAACTGGTCGATGCTAACAATCTTTTTCCCCTGATGATGCATTGATCAGTCCCCTTTGCCACTGCCGGATGCAACAGGTCGATGTAGATGTCCTAAGGCAACTTAAGTGAATCAACCATAACTCCTGAACCCGACATCTGAATGACCTCAAACATCCTCCAGAAGACAGAAAACTCAATTATCTACAACCTCTATGAAGCAATCAGAATCTGAATCGGAGTGGAAAACGAACGAAAATAAAAGGAAAAACGACTCAAAGACATACTCACCAGTGGGTTGCCTCCCACCAAGCGCTCGTTTAACGTCAATAGCTTGACTGTAATGCCCTTCAGGCTGGATAAGAGTGCGAGCTTGCACCAAAACAGGCTCCATCACTTGACATTACTAGTTTCAGCGTTCTGCTCAACATGCTGTCCACAAACTCCTGTCCTTTCTCTTTCGGCTCAGAAGTAAGAAGGATCCTGGCCTTAGAGAATGGCTTTGAAGCTCCTTTGCACTTCACCTTACACTCAATCGAATCTCCACTACACTTCTGAGGTATCAAAGTGACATGGGGATTCTCAACTCTTTTGCTTTTGGCCTTCTTCTTTGTTGCCTTGGCCTTCTTGGCAACTTCTTTGGGGATGCTGGGCGGTTCAGCTGGAACGTCTGGGGCAGCAGGCTCATCAGGAGGTTCTTCCAAAAGATCAACTGCCAGCGACATTTCTGTAGCAACCTCAATGCTAGATGCACGTGTGGGAGCATTCCTAGGGGGAATGACACCATAATAGACCCCTTTGTCAATGTTAGAGAAAGAGATTCTCTTATTAGGTGTGTCTATGATCGCGCCTGCAGTAGCCATGAATGGGCGTCCTAAAAGTATAGGCATACGAGATATCGCACCCATCTCCACAACCTGAAAATTAGTAGGAACCAGACAATGTCCTACTTTGACCAGCAAACCATGGATAGTACCGTGTGGAAGTGAGGTGGAGTTGTTCGCGAATGTGATAGACTCCTTTGGTGATCGAATATCAGCCCCCAACCGCTCTGCAATTTCCCTTGAGATGACATTGACACTAGCTCCTGAGTCAACAAGAGACTCTTTGAACTCAACTCCAGAGATAGAGCATGGAACAGCGAATTTCCCTAGATCTTCTCTTTGGGTCAGTTGTCTCAGTGGAGGTGAACCTCTAGCCTTAATGAAGAGTGCCTTAATCTCTTCCTCAGTTTCTCTGCAGTCTTTGAAGTGACTTAGCAGGGGACGGCACTCTAGAGCTTCTTCAAAGGTTGAATCAGGGGAGATCCTTCGTACCATCTTCTCAAAGCCACGCAGCTGCTTTGGAGAGATGGGATCTCTGAGGTGCTTAGGAAGAGGATTCACCTTCTCGGGTTTGCAAGTTCTTTTCTCAGCTTGTTCCTTAGCTCTCGCTGCCTGACACTTCGCTTCATAGTCTTCCCAAAATTGGGCGATATTGAATCGTGTTGCTGCTACTTGAGGCTCCTTGGTCGAAATATCATGTGTCTCCTCAGAAATCGCCTTGGTATCGACCGATACCAATGGGGTATCGATCGATACACGGGTTTTTGAATCCATTCGAGCAGACGTCTGGGCTGGTATCGATCGATACTGGGGAGTATCGATCGATGCTTGTGCGATTTCAGGAACATCTTCGAGATTTTCTGCAGTGGAAGTGATTGCATTGACGTGAGCATTGTGTGAATGAACCGTCTTTCCCTTGGAATTTGCTGCAGTCTGATCTACTTGCGTCTCCAGCATCATGTGGCTAGTTTTTATAGCCTCGATCCTTCCACTCAAATCGGTGTACAAATCATCCAATTTTCCATTGAAGGTTACCGTCATCTTCTTCTCCCCTTGAACCAGCTGTTCAAACATAGCCTCAATCTTACTCTCAGGAGTTTTGGGTGGTGGGGATTGGTATCCTCCTTGCTGACCGTAGTTGATGAAATTTCGATTGGTGTTGTACCCAAATCGCTGACCCTGAAAACCAGAACCACCAACGTAGTTACAATCTTCTACTTCATTCTCAGCAGCAAAGTGGACGGCTTTCGTTGTCTTTCCCAGCAGAAGACTGTGCATAGAATCCAGCTGAGCTTTCACTTCAGCGATATGCGACCCATCCTGATTACCAGCCAGTCTCTTGCGCTCGAAATCTGCGCTTTTGGTGCTACTACTAGAGGCAAAGTTCTCAATCAACACAATAGCATCCTCAGGATATCTGGTGTTGAAGTTACCATTGCTGGAAGAGTCCTGACCCATCTGATATCTCCAATCTATTCCTCTGAAGAAGATACCCAGCAGCTGCACATCAGAGTATCCATGATGTGGACAATCTCTCTGGTACGATCTGAATCTTGTCCAAGCAGCCTTGAACGCCTCAGCAGGTCCTTGAGAAAAAGTGGAGATCTTATTCCTCAGGTCTTCAGATCGTCCATCATCGTAGAAGTTAATCAGGAGGGCTCTCTTAGTGTCCTCCGAATTAGTCAGCGATCCAGCAGGTAGCTGCCTCAGCCAGTAAGTAGCATCTCCACCTAGAGAGTAGGGGAAGAGCTTGCAGAAGAGGTAGTCGTAGGACACTCCATTGCTCTTGATGCTTGTGACCAAGTCCTCGAACTTCTCTACATGGTCCATTGGATGTTCATGAGGAAGACCATGAAAGAGATGCTGTCCTACTAGAGTGTAGTAAGCAGGTTTCAGCTCGAAGTCATTCCTCTCATACGCAGGAGGACGAATCGCTGACCGATTGGCGAAAAACTGCTCTGGCCTGTTGTACTCGCCAATTGTTCTTCCACGATTACATGCAACATTCCCAACGTTGGCGCGCCCAGCTAGCGCGACAATCTCAACAATAGCAGCAGGGGCAACGACGTTTCCAGCCTCATCAAGTCGCTGCCCTCTCTCATTACACACATGACCCTCTTGGTCTCTCAGAATTCCAGCTTCATCAGCTCTTAAAACCACTGGGTTGTTCATCCCTGATGTTTGCTTGGTCTTTCTGTTTGTGCGTTCCACAAGTGCTAGCTGTTCCAATGACAGTTCAACTAGCTGTGTGCTCTTGTTGCTCCTGGTTTCACGAACAGGCATACACCTGCAAACAAAACACTAAGCTCAAGAACGTAAGTAACCAGAAAAATACGTTGAGTATCGATCGATACCAAGTGGTGTCGATCGATACCAACAAAGAAATCGCCGGAGTATCGACCGATACTAGTGAGTATCGATCGATACTGACGAACTTAGTCGAAACTCTACACTAAAAATCTAATGGCGAATTGAGTCCCCGGCAACGGCGCCAAAATTGATATGCTCAATTTAATACCCTAAAAGTACTAAAGCAGTTATTATAGTAAAGCTAGGGGTCGAACCACAAAGACTCAAGAGATCACACAATAGATTATGAAGTGTCGAATTACGCTAAGCCAAACAGATGTAATTAAAAGCAATGCAGAAATTAAAAGAGTTGTATTCGATGGGAAAAAGATAGGCCCAGGGTTTTCTCAGGAAATCAATGAATGCAGATAAACTAACTAACAGGATTCAGATTTAGCACGGTTCTTGAACTCAAATCACTAAAATATAGCTAACCAACTCTCGTTGCGAAAACTATCTAAATCTAAATCCTAGGAATTCCAAATCTCTTTGCGAATCCTAAATTCTAAATCAGCTTTAATATCAGGTTTGATATGTTCACAAATCAATTAAACCAAATCTCTTTGCGAATAATCAATTTGCTCACCTAGGTTCTATCAGGTAATTAATCGCACTCTCGTGCCTAATCAATTATCCTAAGATCTAAGTTCCAGATTTATCAACCTAGAATTAGCTATGAACACAACCTAAGGTGAAGAACTATAATTCAGATGGTGAATCCTAAACAGATAATTAACCTAGCATTCAGAGAAATCCTTTATGAGAAAACCCTAAACCTAAGGTGGATCTACTCAGACATGGCAATTGAATCAAAAGACATGTTTGAATAAATCATCAATAGAATAGAAAGAAGGGTTTAGAGATCTGATCTCGGACGAAGGGAGATTCAGACTTGTCTCTCTAAAACCAAAGTAAAATCAAACTATAAAATAAAGCATAGCCTAAACAGGTGGCTGAAAAACCTAATTTATAAGCTAAAACACGTTCTGGGCCTTCTGGTAAGTATTAAAGTCTTCTGGGCCAAGTTGCAGGGTCTTTAGGCTTCTAAAAAGTCACGTTTCCTATTTCCCGAGCAATATCGATCGATACTAGGTAGTATCGGTCGATACTCATCCTTTGCGTCGACTCTTCTGCTCGACAGACTAGATAGTCTTCACGAAAACTGGCATAACTTTCGATCGCACCATTGGAATGGCTTCAAACCACTTCCAAATGAAAGCTAATCCATTGATCTGTCTTGTGTCCAAATTTTAGCTCAATCCATCGGTGGAAACTGCTTCAACGAATGCCAAACTTCTGACGTCTCTGCATGACTCAGCTCCTTTTCTCCCAAAATGTTCCAGAATCCCCCAAAAACTCCAATTAAGCTCCAAACGTGCTAAGACGTGTAAAATACTCTAAAATACTACAAAACACTAGAAAAGACTCTATAAAAGGACTTATATCATGGCCTAAACAGGGTAAAAACCATGATATATCAAGCATCGAGGTAATAGGTCGATGTAAGAAGAGGCTGGGTCGATGCTAAGGGCCTGATGTTGCATCCAGCTGTTGCATCGACCTGTGGGAAGAAGCTGGGTCGATGCTAAGGTGTTTTTAGGGAGACAAGAGAAAGCTCCTCGGCCAGGCAGAGACGTCTTCAGTAAATCCGCAATAACTTCTTAACCAAATGTCCAAATGGCCTGAATCCAACTCCTGTAGACATATGACTCACTCCTCTACAACTCCTATGAAGATTGTTGATGCTGATTCAGAACGGAGGGCTGTCGTCCATACACATCTTTCCGGCGTCTCGGATGGACTTCGCATTCCTCTTCTCTTAGGTCCATGGCTCCAAACATCATCATTTGTTTCCAAGACACCTAAAAACACTACAAATGCATGCAAAACTCACTAGGACCTAATGCAAACACCTAATACTCTAATAAAGACCAAAATGCTATAAAAACTATGTGAGACACATGCATGAGACACAAAATTCTAAATGAAATGCATGCTAAAACATGCAATATATGAGTATATCAGGGACTTGTTTTGAGGCAAGCTCTCATGCTCTTCCTGACTGATACCCGAGCCAAAGTCAAGCTAATGACTTAAAACAAGCGGTTGGTGGGAGGCAACCCACCGATATGTTTTCTTTTATTTTCGCTTTTATTTTATTTTTCTTGAGTTTGTTTCACCTTCTTCCTAATTTATTTTCACACGGGACGGTGAAAAGTAAGTCTGGGGGAGGGTATCTATCGTTACTAAGGCTATCGTTTCTTTCCTTTATTTTTCTCTTGAGTCCATTTTGTGTTTTATTGAGTCAAAACTTGTTGGAGATTAAGGCTATCGTTTCTTTCTTTACTTTGAATTTTTAATGTGATTTTGCATCTAAGTGACCATTGTTACATATTTAGCTCCCGATAAGACTAATGGAAAATCTAAAGACCAAACAGTTAATCAGAGGCATCCATGTTTCCAGAAAAATTTCAAAATTTGAGCTAGTTTCTGCGCTTTTCCTTTTACCTCATCATCGTTATTGGTATCTTCAGAGCTTGACTCCTCATTCGTATCTGACAAGGCAACCCGTGTTAAAATATCGTACTTATCGATGTCCTCTCATTTTTAATTAAAAAGCAGAAAAGATGAAATGATTTTCTTTCGAGTAAAGGGCTATGAAAATTTCCATCGATCCCACTATTTTACTTCGAAAGAGATGATCACACTAAGGTTGGAAGCGAGGTTAGGAAAATTTCCGAAGATACCACTATTTGCCTACACCTTAGATTAAAAGGGTGGCACTAAAATGAACAGGGGATTCGGTGGCAAAAATCATCAATACGCGCGTTCCATCAGCCATTAACCCTATGGAAAAGAAATGAGAAAATAATAAGTATGGGGGAGAGGAAAGGTACCAAGGGTTGTGTTGTTGCCTTGTCGCGATATCGAAAGGGAAAGAGTCTAGAAGGTTCTTGGCACTATGATCTTTGATGAGACCCATCAATGATAGCTTTGGAATTATTCTGTGAGATTATGTGTTAAATCTGGGAGGCTGCGAATGCTTGCAGAGAAGTACGTGGTGGTCCAATCAGGAGCTAGTCTAGCAATACATGGATTAATAAGGTAACGGTCATTGCGGAACTTTAAAGGAAGTGTGAGTCTCCGTGTTTTTCAAACTCTTCTTTCGTGCTTAGTTTTATGTTTGCTTGATGACAAGCAAAGAACCAAGTATGGGGGAATTGATATGCTTGGTTTTTACCATTTTTAACACATGCTTTGGTGTTACTTTTGAGTCTTTTATTGAGTCAAAGTGTAGTTTTAGAGTCTTTGAGTCCTTTATCGAGTCTTTTCATGTTTTAGGAGGCTTTGGGATAAAATGAGCCATTTTGGGTGAAAATGAGCATATGGAATTGCAGAACAATGTAGAGACGTCAGACTTTGGCAGTGTTTTAAGGCCTTTCCACCAATGGATCGATCTGATATTTGAACACGAGATAGATCTGTGAATTAGCTTTCGTTTTCAAGTGGTTTGAAGGAAATCCAACGGTGCGATCAAGAGTTATACCCGATTTACTAAAGACAGGTCAATCTGCCTCGCAGAAGAAGCATGCGCAGAACATGGAGAGTGGCATCGATCGATGCATATCTAGCATCAGTCGATGCTGAACTCTCTGTTAGGGGTAGCATCGACCGTGGCATCGACCGGTCCATATTGGTAATTGGTATCGACCGATGCACTTCCCATACGAGAAAAATGCAGTTTATGCAGTTTATAAACTTCCTATTTTGCCCCAGAATCATCCTAACTTAACCTAATTCGACCCAAGACCTATATATACTTGTTTTAAGCCTCATAAAAGAGGAGCCACGCCCCCCTTATCATCAGACACGATTTTAATAAGTTTTTCATAGTTTTTCGATTCAAAAGCTTCCTGGAGAAGATCTCGCCTTTGTATCTCGATATAGAGAAGATTTTTGAACCCTCTTATTATCTATTGAATTTCTCTCATACCTCTTTGCTTATTCTGTGCAACTATTTGTGAGGTGTTTCATAGTTAGGTTTAGGGTTTCAAAGGGATCCATGAGTCATTGAATTAGACACATATAGGAATTTATCTTTTGTGGTTTTCTCTTATTGTTGTGTTTATTGCTTAGACTTGAGCTGACCGCTAGGTCTATGAACTAGGGCAATCTAAGAGTGCGGAAGTATTGTAGGTTGCTAGAAAGAACATAAGTGAACGAATTGTCCTTAGCCTGCGGAAGTTGATGTTAAGGCGATTCGTGAACATATTGAACCAGCTCGTTAATGCTGATCTAGAATTCTATGCCAACGGAAGTTAGGATTTTAGGGTGCTAGATTTTGTAACCATGAGCACGGAAGTGGATTGGTTAGATATTTATGCTTGAGTTTGAAACTTGCTTTTAATTATTCCTTGAATAGTTTTCTGATTTATGATCTCTGGATTCATGCGAATAAACCCTTGTCCTAACGCCTTTCCTTTATTGAATTTACATCGTTTCAATTTCTCTTGTTACCTTTCTAAAACAAACCATATTTTTGTTTTAGCTTAATTTCATTATTGTGAGAATAGTAGTGTAACCTTGGTCTCAGTGGATTCGATCCTAAAGTACTGCGTTGACAACCGTTATGATTGCGGTAGGGTGAACTTTAGTTTTAATTGACTGTGTGAAAACACTTAAATCAATTTGGTGCCGTTGTCGGGGACCAATCGCGTTACCTTCAATTCTGAATTTGAAATTTAGTATAAGATTTACTAATGCATTCTATTTTATTTTCTTTTTGCTTTTCAGGGGACAAACAGAAAAAACTGAATAGAGTTACCAGAAGTAGGGGCTCTGAAAACCTCCACGAGCTCAGCAACGAAGAGCTAGCAAGGTTATAATGAACGAACCAGAGAGCAAGGTCAATTCCCGTCATCATGGACGAACAGAACAACGAGCAACAAAATGTTGCTGCCGCTGAGCTCGCAAGGCTGCAACAACAAGTGCAGCAGTTGCAACAGCAGCAACAATGGCAGCAACAACATCAACATCAGCCTGCCATTGGGGACTTGGACACGCCTCACGCTTTCTACCAGAACAGAGCTGCCATCCGCCCACCAACTATTACGAGGCAATATTATGAGATCAAACCTCAGATAATTACATTGGCGAAGCAGCACATGTTCCATGGTCTCTCTGCAGAGCATCCAATGGACCACATTGAGAACTTCGAAGAAATATGCAGCACTACCAAGTCTAATGGGGTACCAGCTGATTACCTCAAGTGCAAGCTGAGATGGCTCAAGTCACTTCCACCTGGATCGTTGACTGCTTGGGATGAATGCAGAGCTACCTTCTTGGACCATTTCTACACCAAGTCTAAGACAGCTTCGCTGCGAAACAAGATCACTACATTCCAGCAACACGCGGGAGAGTCCTTTTGCGAAGCTTGGGAGAGGTTAAGAGAGTACCGCAGAGAGTGCCCTCATCATGGGTACTCGGATGAGCATATCCTAAGCATCTTCTATGATGGAGTTGACTGGGACTATAAGAACGCCCTTAATGCCGCGAGCAATGGAGATTTCATTACTAAGACCAAGGAGGGGGGGGGCGTACCAGCTGATCGAGAACTTGGCTTTAAGTTCAAGAAATCGATGTCCCGAGTACGACATGTCTAAATGTGTTAACGGTGCAGATTTGCAGAAGATTGACGAGTTGACTGCGAAAGTGAACTTGTTGCTGACGGGAAACTAGAGAGGTGTGCAGTCTTGCGATGAGACAGGAGATACATATTTTTGTCAAGGATTAGCTAAAAATGAGAGTGATGAGATGCAGGAGATTAACTTCGTTATTGGGCAGGGGTATGTGCAAAACAGAGGATTCAACCAGAACTACCGAAACCATCCAAACTTGTCTTACAGAAGCACCAATGTCGAAAATCCCCAAGATCAAGTCTACCCCCAGCAAGCTCAACAATCTCAAGGGAAAACTTTTGTGCAAAACACTGGCGTCTCATGTTTTTCTCAGGGCTTTTAAGGTCAGAACTAATTCCAAGGTGGGTTTCAGCAGAAACAACCATTCAACACCTTCCAGACAGCATCACCAGCCCCATTCCAAGTTCATGCGAGCTCTGCGAATGGTTCTCAAGATGAGCTTAAACTTCCTATGCAACAACTTCTGCTCAATCAGCAACAATATGCTAAGAAGATCAATGTCAAGGTTGATAACATGTACAACGATCTCAACAGTAAGTACGAAGCTGTATGCACTCATGTGAAGAAGATGGACACTCAAGTTGCTCAAAATGCCAAAGCAATCAAGTGACAGCCAGGAATTCATCCGGGAAAAGTAGAGACAAACCCCCAGAGAGCATTGCAATGCAATCACATCTCAAGGAGAAATGAAGACTGTGCAGGAGTTGAAGAATGAGGCTGAAACACATGTTGTTGAAGCAGAGAAGAAATACGCTTCCATCACCCCACCACCATATGTTCCTAAGGTGCCATACCCTATGCCACCAAGACACCTCATGAAGCCTATTAGTGCAGAGAAGCTGAGTGGTTTTTATAAGTTGGTAAGGAGGATTCCCCATGAGATCTCGTTTGAAGAAGCCTTGGAAGACCGACATTTGTTAGATTTCTTCCAGTATTGCAAAGAGACTCTAGCAGAGATTTAGGCACTCTTCATCAAGGCAATGAGCACACCACCACCGATGAATCAGTTGTCTAAGATTGGAGACCCCGGAAAGTACGTTGTTCCATGTTCTATCTTCGGAGTCGAATTTAAAGAATCTCTTGTAGATTCTGGGTCTAGTGTAAATCTGATGTCGAAGGCTGTTGCAGAGAGGTTGGGAATTGTCGATATGAAGCCTCCTCAGAAGACTCTTGCGTTTGCCAACTCCTCTACCACAACCCCATATGGTATCATCCCTGATTTGCTTGTTAATGTAGGAAATTGCTTGGTTCCTACTGATTTCCAGGTTGTGAAGGTGAGTGAAGGTTCTGATATGTCTTGGATTCTGGGAAGACCATTCATGGCTACAGTGGGGACAGTTGTAGACATGCCCAATAAGAGAATCTCACTCTCTATCATTGACAAAAACGTATTCTACAAAGCCATCCTCGCTAGAGGAGCTCTCAAACACGTCTCTTGCATCACTGTTGTCACGGGAGGGACGATGTTGGTTGATCCTTGGAAAGAGCCTTATAAAGAGGACGAAGTCAAAGTAGTCTTAGATGATCCTCCTATCATCAGCAAGGGCGACATCATAAAAACCAAGGCACAAGGGAAGGTAAAAAGCAAAAGAGTCAAGGGAGATGCTTATATAACTTTGATCCTTCAGAAGTGTGATGGAGATTCGATTGAGTATAAGGTAAAGTGAAAGGGAACATCGAAGTCATTCTCAAAGGTTAGAGCAATTCTCACTTCAGAGCTGAAGGAGAAAGGAAAAGATGTTGTAAAGGGAATGATGAGCATAATACTGAAGCTGGAGATGTTTGATGGTGGGACTTGTTTCAGGATAAGCTCTCATGCTCTTCATGACTGATACCTGAGCCAAAGTCAAGCTAACGACTTAAAACAAGCGCTTGGTGGGAGGCAACCCACCGGTATGTTTTCTTTTATTTTCGGTTTTATTTTATTTTTCTTGAGTCTGTTTCACCTTCTTCCTAATTTATTTTCACACCGAGACGGTGAGAAGTAAGTCTGGGGGAGGGTATCTATCGTTACTAAGGCTATCGTTTCTTTCTTTGGTTTTTCTCTTAAGTCATTTTTATGTTTTATTGTGTCAAAACTTGTTAGAGATTAAGATCACTACCTTTGAAATTTTAATGTGATTTTGCATCTAAGTGACCATTGTGACAGATTTAGCCCCCGATAAGACTAATGGAAAATCTAAAGGCCAAATAGTTAATCAGAGGCATCTATGTTTCCAGAAAAATTTAAAAATTTGAGCTAGTTTATGCGCTCTTCCTTTTACCTCATCATCGTGATTGGTATCTTCAGAGCTTGACTCCTCATTAGTATCTGACAAGGCAACCCGTGTTAAAGTATGGTACTTATCTCCCTCATTTTTAATTAAAAAGCAGAAAAGATGAAATGATTTTCTTTCGAGTAAAAGGCTAGGAAAATTTCAATCGATCCAACTATTTTATTTCGAAGGAGATGATCACACTAAGGTTGGAAGCGAGGTTAGGAAAATTTCCGAAGATACCACTATTTGCCTACACCTTAGATTAAAAGGATGGCACTAAAATGAACCGGGGATTCGGTGGTAAAAACCATCAATACTCGTGTTCCATCAGCCAATAACCCTATGGAAAAGAAATGAGAAAAGAATAAGTATGGGGGAGAGGAAAGGTACCAAGGGTTGTGTTGTTGTGTTGTCGCGATATCAAAAGGGAAAGAGTCTAGAAGGTTCTTGGCACTATGATCTTTGATGAGACCCATCAATGATAGCTTTGGAATTTTTCTGTGAGATTATGTGTTGAATCTGGGAGGCTGCGAATGCTTGCAGAGAAGTACGTGGTGGTCCAATAAGGAGCTAGTCTAGTAATACGTGGATTAATAAGGTAACGGTCACTGCGGAACTTTAAAGGAAGTGTGAGTCTCCGTGTTTTTCAAACTCTTCTTTCGTGCTTAGTTTTATGTTTGCTTGAGGACAAGCAAAGAACTAAGTATGGGGGAATTGATATACTTGGTTTTTACCTTTTTTAACACATGTTTTGGTGTTTCTTATTAGTCTTTTATTGAGTCAAAGTGTGTTTTTAGAGTCTTTTAGTCATTTATCGAGTCTTTTCAGGTTTTAGGAGGCTTTGGGAGAAAATGAGCCGTTTTGGGTGAAAATGAACATATGGAGATGCAGAATCATGCAGAGACGTCAGAAGTTTGGCAGTCTTTTAAGGTCTTTTCACCAATGGATCGATCTGATATTTGGACATGAGATATATCTTTGAGTTAGCTTTCATTTCAAGTGGTTTGAAGGAAATCAAACGGTGTGATCACGAGTTATACCCGATTTACTGAAGACAAATCAATCTGTCTTGCAGAAGAAGTAAGCGCAAAACATGGAGAGTGGCATCGATCGATGCATATCTAGCATCGGTCGATGCTGAACTCTCTGTTAGGGGCAGCATCGACCGTGGCATCGACCGGTCCATATTGGTATCAACCGATGCACTTCCCATATGAGAAAAAGGCAGTTTCTGCAGTTTCTAAACTTCCTATTTTGCCCCAGAATCATCCTAACTTAACCTAATTCGACCCAAAACCTATATATACTTGTTTTAAGCCTCATAAAAGAGGAGCCACACCCCCCTTATCATCAGACACGATTTTAATAAGTTTTTCATAGTTTTTCGATTCAAAAGCTTCCTGGGAGAAGATCTCGCCTTTGTATCTCGATATAGAGAAGATTTTTGAACCCTCTTATTATCTATTGAATTTCTCTCATACCTCTTTGCTTATTCTGTGCAACTATTTGTGAGTAGTTTCATAGTTAGGTTTAGGGTTTTAAGGGGATCCATGAGTCATTGAATTAGACACAAATAGGAATTTATCTTTTGTGGTTTTCTCTTATTGTTGTGTTTATTGCTTAGACTTGAGCTGACCGCTAGTTCTATGAACTAGGGCAATCTAAGAGTGCGGAAGTATCGTAGGTTCCTAGAAAGAACATAAGTGAGCGAATTGTCCTTAGCCTGCGAAAGTTGATGTTAAGGCGATTCGTGAACATATTGAACCAGCTCGTTAATGCTGATCTAGAATTTTATGCCAACGGAAGTTAGGATTTTAGGGTGCTAGATTTAGTAACCATGAGCATGGAAGTGAATTGGTTAGATATTTATGTTTTAGTTTGAAACTTGCTTTTAATTATTCCCTGAATAGTTTTCTGATTTATGATCTCTGGATTCCTGTGAATAAACCATTGACCTGACGCATTTCCTTTATTGAATTTACATCTTTTGATACGCTGTCTGTTAACCGTGAATGTGTCTCCAGTTTTATTCCAAAGAACAATCGCTCTGTATGTCTTAACTTCTTTTATCGTGAAAGGATCGGACCACCTTGATCGTAACTTCCCGGAAAAGAGTTTGAAACGAGAATTGAACAAGAGAACCTTGTCGTTCTTAGTGAAGGATCGGTGTATGGTCTTCTTGTCATGGTATGCTTATGTATTTTCTTTGTATATTTTTGCGTTTTCATAGCCGTAATGCCAGATTTCATCTAGTTCGTGTAGTTGGAGTAGTCTCCTTTCTCCAGCTGTATTCATGTCCATAGTCATCTCTTTGATGACCCATTGTGCTTTGTATTCGAGTTCTAGTGGCAGATGAGAAGCTCTTCCATAGACGAGTTTGAATGGTGTTGTGCCTAAAGGTGGTTTGAATGATGTTTGGTATGCCCAGAGGGCGTCATCGAGTTTTGTGGACCAATCTTTGCGATTAGCTCCAGTTGTTTTCTGCAAAATTGACTTGATCTCTCTGTTGGAGATCTCCACTTGGCCGCTTATTTGATGATGATATGGAGAGGCGACTTTGTGCGTGACTCCATTCTTTTTCAATAAAGTGAGATCCCCCGTCACTTACCACGACTCTAGGAACTCAGAAACGCGGAAAGATGATCGATTTGAACATCTTAATAACTACATTTGCGTAATTTGTGGGGCTAGCAATTGCTTCCACCCATTTATAGACGTATGATATATCATGGTTTTTACCCTATTTAGGCCATGATATAAGTCCTTTTTATAGAGTCTTTCTAGTGTTTTGTAAATTTTAGAGTCTTTTACAGGTTATAGCACGTTTGGAGCATAATTGGAGATTATTGGAGCTTTCTCGAACATTCTGGAGCAAAGCAGAGATCCGTGTAGCTGAGACATCAAAATCACCTGAGTATCGATCGATACTGCCTAGTATCGATCGATACCGTCGAGGAAACATAAGGATCGCGACTTATTGAAGAGTTGAAGAATTGCAGAATTGGCCCAGAAGACTTTGATATTTACAAGATGGCCCAAAACGTGTTTTAGCTTATAAATTAGGTTTTCAGCCACCTGTTTAGGCTATGTTTTGTAAGCTTTATTTTCTATACTTTGATTTTACTTTTGGTTTTAGAGAGACAAGTCTGAATCTTCCTTCGTCCGAGATCAGATCTCAAAACCTTTCTGATTATTTATTTGATGATTTATTCAGTTATGTTGATTGTTTCATTCTCCATGTCTGAGTAAATCCACTTTAGGTTTAGAGTTTTCTCATAAAGGATTTCTTTGAATGCTAGGTTAATTATCTGTTTAGGATTCACTATCTGAATTAGTTCTTCGCNATTGATTAGGCACGAGAGTGCGATTAATTACCTGATAGAACTTAGGGGGAGCAAATTAATTATTCGCAAAGAGATTTGGTTTAATTGATTTGTGAACTTATCAAACCTGAACTTTAAAGCTGATTTAGACTTTAGTATTCGCAAAGAGATTTGGAATTCCTAGGATTTAGATTTAGATAGTTTTCGCAACTAGAGTTGGTTAGCTATATTTTAGTGATTTGAGTTCAAGAACCGTGCGTAATCTGAATCATGTTAGTTAGTTAGTCTGCATTGATTGATTTCCTGAGAAAAACCCTGGGCCTATATTTTCCTCCATTGATTTACAACACTTTTAATTGCGTACTTGTTTTCGTTTACATCTTCTGATTTAGCGTATTTTGGATCTATATAATCTACTGTGTGAAATCTTGAGTCTTTGTGGTTCGACTCCTAGCTATACTACGACAACTGCTTTAGTATCTTAGGGTATTAATTTGAGCATATCAAATTTGGCGCCGTTGCCGGGGACTCAATTCGCCGTTAGATTTTAGCTAAGAAATTCGTCTAAATCGCCCGTGTATCGATCGATACCCTTGAGTATCGGTCGATACCCGAAGTATATTTCAGTTACTTACGTTCTTGGTTTTTGCTTTCAGGTGCATGCATAATCGAGAAACAAGAAGCAAAAAGAACACCCCGCTAGTTGATCTATCACTGGAACAACTAGCACTTGTGGAACGCACAAACAAGAAAGCAAAGAAATCAGCTAAGATGAACAACAATCAGTTGGTTTGTGATGCAGCTGGTGATTACAAAGACCAAGAGGGTCGGTTGTGCAATGAGCAAGGACAACGTCTGGATGGAGAGGGGATCTTCATGCCACATGCTCCTGCTGTCGCTGCGAATGTCGCTGGGAACGCGAGGAATGCTGTGGTTAATTGTGGAAGAACGATTGGTGAGTACAACAGGCCGGATCAGTTCTTCGCCAATCGGTCAGCGATTCGTCCTCCTGCGTTTGAGAGGAATGACTTTGAGCTGAAGCCTGCTTACTTTGCTCTTGTGGGACAGCATCTCTTTCATGGTCTTCCTCATGAACATCAGATGGACCATGTGGAGAAGTTCGAGGACTTGGTCACTAGCATCAAGAGCAATGGAGTGTCCTACGACTATCTCTTCTACAAGCTCTTCCCTTACTCTCTAGGTGGAGATGCGACGTACTGGCTGAAGCAGCTACCTCCTGGTTCGCTAACTACTTGGGAGGACACTAAGAGAGCCTTCCTGATCAACTTCTACGATGATGCACGATCTGAGGATCTGAGGAATAAAATCTCCCAATTTTCTCAAGGACCTACTGAGGCGTTCAAGGCTGCTTGGACGAGATTCAGATCGTATCAGAGAGATTGTCCACATCACGGATACTCTGATGTGCAGCTGCTGGGTATCTTCTTTAGAGGAGTAGATTGGAGGTATCAGATGGCTCTGGACTCTTCGAGCAATGGTAATTTCAACACTAGGTACCCTGAGGATGCTTATGTGTTGATTGAAAACTTTGCATCTAGCAGTAGCACCAAGAGCGCAGACTTCGAGCGCAAGAAGCTGGCTGGTAACATGGATGGGTCACAGATCGCTGAAGTTAAAGCTCAGCTGGATTCTATGCACAGTCTTCTGCTGGGAAAGACAACAAAGGCCGTCCACTTTGCTGCTGAGAATGAAGTGGAAGATGTTAACTACATTGGTGGTTCTGGTTTTTAGGGTCAGCGATTTGGATACAACGCCAATCGAAACTTCACCAACAATGCTCAGCAAGGAGGGTACCAATCCCCACCACCCAAAGCTCCTGAGAGTAGGATTGAGGCTATGCTTGAACAGCTTGTTCAAGGGCAGGAGAAGATGACAGTAACCTTCAATGGGAAACTGGATGTTGTGTACACCGATTTGAGTGGAAGGATCGAGGCTCTCAATACCAGTCACAGGATGCTGGAGACGCAAGTAGCTCAGACTGCAACAAATGCCAAGGGAAAATCGGTTCATTCACACAATGCACACGTCAATGCAATCTCCTCAAGTGCAGAAAATTTCGATGAGGATCCTGAAATCGCCAGAGCATCGATCGATACCCCCAAGTGTCGATCGATTCCGGTTACAATTCTGAAACGGGACACTTCCAAAACCTGTGTATCGATCGATACCCCATTGGTATCGATCGATACTGAGGCGATTTCAGAGGAGACATCGGAGATGTCAACTGTGGTGCCTAAAGTACTTGAAGAGAGAGTCTATATACCGAGGATACCTTACCCCAGAGCTGCTGCAAAGGCTAAGAAGGAGGTAGAGGACGCCAGATGCAAGGCTATGCTGGATAATCTGATTGTGGAGCCTCTTGATGATGATAAATCTGTCAAGGATGATTCAACAGCAAGAGTTTCGATCGATACCCTACCTGGTTGTCGATCGATACCCCTCGTTGAACGAGCCAGAAATTGTGAAAACACCTGAGCTGATTGAAGAAAGAGTTCGCAAACCCCAGAAGGCGAATCCTGTTCCTAAACACCTCAGAGATCCTATCACTCCAAAGCAGCTGCGTGGTTTTGAGAAGAGGGTACGAAGGATACCTCATTCGTTCACTTTTGAAGAAGCTCTAGAGGACTGGCCTCTGCTAAGTCACTTCAAAGATTGCAGAGAAACTGAGGAAGAGATTAAGGAACTCTTCATTAAGGCTAGAGGTCCACCTCCACTGAGACAGTTGACCCAAAGGGAAGATCCATGGAAATTCGTGGTTCCATGCTCTATCTCTGGAGTTGATTTCAAAGAGTTTCTCGTTGACTCAGGGGCTAGTGTCAATGACATCTCAAGGGCAATTGCAGAGCGGTTGGGGGCTGATATTCGATCACCAAAGGTATCTATCACACTCGCGAACGACTCCACCTCACTTCCATACGGTATAATCTCTGCTTTGCTGGTCAAAGTAGGAGATTGTCTGGTGCCGACTGATTTTCAGGTTGTGGAGTTGAGTGCGATATCTCGTATGCCTATACTCCTGGGACGACCATTTATGGCTACTGCTGGCGCAATCATAAACACGCCTAATAAGAGAATCTATTTCTCTTACATTGACGGAGGGATCTATTATGATGTCATTCCCCCTAGAGGTGTTCCCACACGTGTCTCTAGTATCGAGGTTATCACAGGAACGTCGATGGCAGTTGATCTTTTGGAAGAGCCTTTTGATGAGCCTAGTGTCGCAGACACTTCAGCTGAACCGCCCAGCGTCCCCAAGGAAGTTGTCAAGAAGGCTAAGGCAACAAAGAAGAAGGACAAGCGCATAAGAGTCGAGAATCCCCATGTCACTTTGATCCCTCAGAATTGTGATGGAGATTCGATTGAGTACAAAGTGAAGTGCAAAGGAGCTTCGAAGCCATTCTCTAAGGCTAGAGTTCTTCTTACTTCGGAGCTGAAAGAGAAAGGGCAGGAGTTTGGGGACAGCATGATGAGCATAACTCTTACGCTAGCAATGTCAAGTTGTGGAGCATGTTTTGATGCAAGCTCTCATTCCCATCCTACCTGAAGGGCGTTACAGTCAAGCTATTGACGTTAAACGAGCGCTTGGTGGGAGGCAACCCACTGGTGAGTATTTTATTTCTTTTATTTTTTTTCGTTTTTGTGTCTTGAGTGAATCAGATTGGAGCAAACGAGGAGAAGCTGAACTGGCCTTGACGAAATCGCCAAGGTATCGATCGATACCCTGTTGGTATCGGTCGATACCCTGCGGGCAATGATGAAACTATGTGTCGACTTAAGCCTGTATCGATCGATACAGGTTGTGTGTCGGTCGATACTCAATGTTCCTGCAAGGTAACTTCTTGTTTTTCCCAATTTTTATTCTGTTCTTTTGTTTTCTTTCACTGACTCTACGCTAGATAACACTGGGGACAATGTTGTTCAAGTCTAGGGGAGGTGTCTGCTGACATTGTTTTTGTTTTTCTTAGAGTCAGTTGTTTTATCGAGTCAAAATTGTTTTATTGAGTCAAAACTTTTTGGAGATAATGATCATGTGCTTGAAACTATTGATTTGATTTTGTTTTTGAGTGCACAGTGTTACTGGATCAGTTCTAGATCGACTAATGAAAAATCCAAGGGCTGACCAGTTGACTAGAAAACATCCATGTCTCCAGCAGAGTTCTTCTAAAGCCTGAGCCAAATTTCTGCACTTCATCAATGTGGTTAGTGTTTTTAGAGCTTGATTCATCATTCATATCTGATAAAGGAACCCATGTGTTTAGAATTATGGTAACTCTCTCCCATGTTATAAGTTGATAAATAAGAGCATAAAAGATTTAAATGATTTTTTTCTGAGTAGAGGGCTAGGAAAATTTCCAGCGATCCCATTATTCTACTTAAGAGGGAATGATCACACAAAGGATTGGAAGCGAGGCTAGGATTTTCCTATGATGCCATTATTCGCCTACATCCTTCGATACATAGAGAGGGAAGAACCGGGGATTTGGTGGCAAACACCATCAATACTCGCGTCTCATACCTTGATGTGTATATGCAAAGCTGAAAATAAAAGAAAGAACATAATAAGAAATAAGTCTGGGGGAGAGAAATAAAACAAAAAGTGTGAAAAAAGGTGGTTCCTTGTCATGATATTGTCTGGTAAAGAGTCTAGAAGGTTCTTGAACATTGGCTGCAGCGATGAAACTGGCGATGAGGGTTTTATTTGAACAATGCGGTGGGATAATGTGTGGAGTCTGGGAAAGCTGCGAATGTCTACGGAGAAGTACATGGTGGTTAGATCAAAATCTGATTAGGTGACATTTGGGTACTTGGAAAGAGGGTCATTTCGATGGTTCATGGACAGGTGAGTCTCCGCGTTTTCAAACCTCTTTCTCTGGTTTAGTCTTCTATTTGCTTGAGGGCAAGCAAAGGCAAAGTCTGGGGGAGTTGATATATCATGGTTTTTACCCTATTTAGGCCATGATATAAGTCCTTTTGATAGAGTCTTTCTAGTGTTTTGTAGTCTTTTAGAGTCTTTTACAGGTTATAGCACGTTTGAAGCATAATTGGAGATTATTGGAGCTTTCTGGAACATTCTGGAGCGATGCAGAGATCCGTGTAGCTGAGACATCAAAATCACCTGAGTATCGATCGATACTGCCTAGTATCGATCGATACCAGTCGAGGAAACAGAAGGATCACGACTTATTGAAGAGTTGAAGAATTGCAGAATTGGCCTAGAAGACTTTGATATTTACAAGATGGCCCAAAACGTGTTTTAGCTTATAAATTAGGTTTTTAGCCACCTGTTTAGGCTATGCTTTGTAAGCTTTATTTTCTATACTTTGATTTTACTTTTGGTTTTAGAGAGATAAGTTTGAATCTCCCTTCGTTCGAGATCAGATCTCAAAACCTTTCTGATTATTTATTTGATGATTTATTCAGTTATGTTGATTGTTTCATTCTCCATATCTGAGTAAATCCACTTTAGGTTTATGGTTTTCTCATAAAGGATTTCTTTGAATGATAGGTTAATTATCTGTTTAGGATTCACTATCTCAATTAGTTCTTGACCAGAGGGTGTGTTCAAAGCTAATTCTAGGTTGACGAATCTGGAACGTAGATCTTAGGATAATTGATTAGGCACGAGAGTGCGATTAATTACCTGATAGAACTTAGGGTGAGCAAATTGATTATTCGCAAAGAGATTTGGTTTAATTGATTTGTGAAGTTATCAAACCTGAACTTTAAAGCAGATTTAGACTTTAGGATTCGCAAAGAGATTTGGAATTCCTAGGATTTAGATTTAGATAGTTTTTGCAACGAGAGTTGGTTAGCTATATTTTAGTGATTTGAGTTCAAGAACCGTGCGTAATCTGAATCCTGTTAGTTAGTTAGTCTGCATTCATTGATTTCCCGAGAAAAACCCTGGGCCTATATTTTCCTCCATTGATTTACAACACTTTTAATTGCGTACTTGTTTTCGTTTACATCTTTTGATTTAGCGTATTTTGGATCTATATAATCTACTGTGTGAAATCTTGAGTCTTTGTGGTTCGACCCCTAGCTATACTACGACAACTGCTTTAGTATCCTAGCTATACTACGACAACGTAGTCAACAGAAATCAGAATGTATTGGTTCCTAAAGAAGTCTGGAACGGTCACATGAACTCGATTCCCCATACATAAAAATTTCAACTTCGAGAATAAAGTTTTGAGGCATCTCGTTCCTCTTACTTATGTTTCCCATACGTTGGCATGAATCACAGCGCGAGACGTAAGTATGTGTATCCTTACACAAATTAGGCCACAAAAACCTGCTTATAGAACTTTAGAGACAGTTTTGAAAGTAGCGAAATGGCCTGCATAAGGTGAGCTATGACATCCGAACAATATCCCGTTCATTTCGTCTTCAGCCACACATCGTCGATAAAGCCCGTCCGCACATTTCTTATAGAGGCATGGCTCGTCCTAAAAGTAATGTCTTATTTCCCGCAAGAATTTTTTCTTCCTGTACCCAAAGAACATTGTGACGGTTCGATGTTCGCAGCTAGATATTTGGATATGTGCCGAACCAACGGGGTGTTGAAAGCATCAGACCGCCGCGCAAGAGGACGTGGTGATGCTCTGTGTGCATGTGTAGTCAGAGGTACTATATATATCGCCTAGACATTATCACTGGCCAATTATCATTTAAAGGCACTTCGTCTTCTACTCGTATTCCCGAAAGGTGATCTGCTACTCCGTTGTCTGCTCCTCTCCGATCTCTAATCTCAATCTCAAAATCCTACTGTAGGAGCACCCATCTTATTAGTCTAGGTTTGGCATCTTTTTTTGTCATCAAATATTTTATTGCCGCATGGTCTGTGTGGACTATTACCTTAGATCCGACCAGGTAAGATCGAAATTTCTCAAAAGCAAACACGACAGTTAGGAGTTCCTTCTCTGTTGTCGCATAATTGCGTTGAGCTTCCATCGTCCTGCTCGCGTAGTAGATCACATGCAGTTTCTTATCTTTTCGTTGACCTAGTACAGCTCCAACCGCAAAATCACTCGCATCACACATGATCTCGAACGGTTGTTCCCAATCAGGTGGTTGTACCATTGGACACACGAGCATCTTTCAATTTATTAAATGTGGCTAGGGATTCGTCATTTAATTCGAAAATCGTTTCTTTGCACAAAAGACGTGTAACAGGTCTAGCAATTCATGAAAAGTGTTTTATGAATCTCCTATAAATTTCGGTTTGTCCTAGGAAACTTCAGATACTTTTCATGTTTGTAGGTGGTTGTAGGCTCGTCATCACTTCAACTTTTGCCTTATCCACTTCGATTCCTTTCCCTGAAATCCTATGTCCGAGCACGATTCCGTCTCGTACCATAAAATGACATTTTCCCAATTTAAAACCAGATGTTTGTCTTCATATCGTTGTGAAACCTTCCCCAGATTCCCCAAACACCCTTGGAACGAAGATCCGTAGACGGAAAATCATCCATGAATACTTCCATGAAGTCTTCGATGAATTATGTGAATATCGACATCCTGCATCTTAAAAAAGTTGCAGGCGCATTCCACAAGCCAAAATGCATTCGTCGGTAAGCGAATGTCCCGTAAGGACAAATAAATATCGTATTTTCTTGATCTCCCAGTCGAATAGGGATTTGGAAATTTTTTGAATATCCATCAAGGAAACAATAGTATTGATGATTAGCTTACCTTTCTAGCATTTGGTTGATAAAAGACAGAGGAAAATGATCCTTTTTTGTTGATGCGTTCAGCTTCCGGTAATCGATGCACATATGATGTCCGGTGACCGTTCTCATGGCGATCATCTCATCGTTTTCAGTTTTGATTACTCTGACTCCTCCCTTTTTAGGGACAACGTGGATTGGGCTACACTACACCAAAACAGGGGTTTTGCTACTGATTGTTGCTACTGATTAGGCAGTCGGTAAATTTACCGACCGTTTCGCTATTGATTTCCGACTTATTTGCGACTATTTTGAAACACTCGGACATCAGTAGGTATTTAGTGACTAAAAATATCAATCGTTAATTAGCAGTTTTACGACTTATTTGTGAATTGTAGTCGGAAACATGCAGTAGCTAATCAGTAGTAATTTTAGCGACTCATTTGCTACTGAATTCGGTGGGTCGTAGAACAGTAGTAAATCAGTAGCAAAACAGTAGCAAAAGGGAGTTGTAAATCACGTGGAATTCATTTGGTGGTTGGTGTACCTAATTTGATTTGCAGTCGGTAATTAGTAGGGAATCAGTCGGGAAATTTTCTATATATTTGCCAAACTCGAATTTTCTTGTCACAATTGTAGAAATACAAAGCAAAGAAAGAGTTTATCAACAAATCAAAGATAGAATAAGGTTTCTCGACTTAGAATGTCGGGAAATTACAATTATGGTAATTTCCGGGAGTGGATGTATAATAGGTTCAATGAAGCGACGAGAAATCTCTCGGCAGAGTTCACAGCGAGGGTGGATCAATTCGTGGCATATGCAAATAGCCAGCCTTTAGCGCCGAGAAACCGCGATATGTTTCACTGCCCTTGTCTTGTTCGCGAGAATGAGAAATTTATCCCGGGTACAAGAGTTTTGAGACATTTGTATATTAGAGGCTTTATGCCAGATTATTATATTTGGTATAAGCATGGTGAAGAACTGGATATGGATTTAGGAATGAGTTATGTTGATAGGACAAATGTAAGTGGGACAGAAGATGTGGGTAATGTAGTAGAAGATAGATATGTGGATATGGTGAATGATGCGTTTCGTGATAACGTGAGTTTTGATAACTACTATCATCAGGATGTTAGTTATCAGAATGTAGAAGAACCGGTACGTAATCATTCAAAAAAATTATATGACTTGTTAGATGGAGCGAATACTCCATTATACGATGGTTGTCGTGAAGGTCACTCGCAGTTATCCTTAGCTGCTCGAATCATGCAAAATAAGGCATATCATAATATGAGTGAAAAGTTAGTGGGTTTGGTATGCGGAATCTTGACAGATTATTTACTAGAAGGAAACCAGGCACCCGGTTCACATTACGAGACAGACAAACTGATGCGCAATTTGGGGCTCCCATGTCATGCAATTGATGTTTGCATTAACTATTGTATGATCTTCTGGAAAGATGATGATCGGTTAGATGAGTGTTGGTTTTGTAATTCAAAAAGATGGATGCCTAACGAGCAAAACCATAGGACCACTGTACCATATAGTCGTATGTGGTATATGCCTATTGCTGATAGATTAAAGAGAATGTATCAGAGCGAGAAGACTGCAGCGGCAATGAGATGGCACGCCGAGCACGAAGCAAAAGAGGAAGAAATGTGTCATCCGTCTGATGGGGCAGAGTGGAAATATTTTCAAGATCAACATCCCCAATTTGCCGAAGAACCCTGAAACGTTTATCTTGGATTGAGTACAGATGGGTTCAATCCATTTGGCATGTCAAAAAATCATTCATTGTGGCCCGTGATCTTGACTCCGTATAATTTACCCCCTTGTATGTGCATGAATACAGAGTACATGTTTCTAACAATTATGAATTCTGGGCCAAATCATCCTCGAGGTAGTCTCGATATCTTCCTCCGACCTCTCATTGATGAGTTAAAAGAACTGTGGTCTACTGGAGTCGATGCATACGATGTCTCGTTGAATCAAAATTTTATACTAAGAGCAATGTTGTTGTGGACGATAAGCGACTTTCCGGCGTATGGCATGTTATCAGGATGGACCACCCATGGCAAATTGTCTTGTCCAATTTGCATGGAAGATACACAGTCTTTTTATCTTAAGCATGGAAGAAAGACGTGTTGGTTCGATTGTCACCGAAGATTTCTTCCTCATGATCATCCTCTAAGGAAGAATACAAAAGACTTTTTGAAGAAGAGAAACGCTAAGAAAGACTATCCGCCAGAGTCTTTGACCAGTGAGCAAATTTATTTATACCGGTTGAAACGTGTAAAGCCACCGAAAACAGAGGATATTGGTGGCAACATTCACGATAAGAAGAAACCTGGCTTTGGGAAAGAGCATAACTGGCACAAAGAAAGCATTTTCAGGGAATTGCCGTACTGGAGGGAGCTCACTCTTCGACATAATCTCGATCTGATGCATATAGAGGAAATTTTTTGACAACATCATGAATACTCTTATGCATGTAAAAGGTAAATCGAAAGACACCATCCCATCAAGATTGGATATAGAAGAATTATGTTCTCGGCCACACTTACATATTGATGATGAGGGTAGAGCCCTTTTTCCTGAATACTCATTGACTGACGAAGCCAGAAGAAACTTATTGGAATGTGTGAAAAATTCGGTAAAATTCCCAAATGGTTATGCTTCAGACTTAGCTAGTTGTGCTGATCTGGCGAATGAAAAGTTTTCTGGGATGAAGAGTCATGACTGCCATGTTTTTATGGAGCGGGTACTTCCATTTATCTTTGCATAACTACTAGACTGGAACGTCCACACTGCGTTATCAGGTACTAATTACTTATAATTTCAGGAAAATAAATCACCTAAATATGATTGTGGTAATTTATATGAACCATTTGCTGTTTCAATTTGTATCGTAGGGGTTGGAGCATTTTTCTGTGACTTATGTTCGAGAACTTTGCAGAAAAGTCGCGTCCAAATTCCTAAACAAAACATAGTTTTAATCATACGCAATTTGGAAAAGATCTTTCCACCATCCTTTTTCGACGCGATGGAGCACGTACCTATACATCTCCCCTATGAAGCTGAATTAGGAGGCCCCATTCAATACAAGTGGATGTACCCTTTTGAAAGGTTTTTCAAAAAGTTGAAAGGGAAAGCAAAGAACCAAAGATATGCAGCAGGATCGATTGTTCAATCATATCTAAGGGAGGAGGTATCTTATTTCACAGAGCACTATTTTCCCTCGAGTATACAAACGAAATCAAGGTAAAAGCTATAACTATTCGCATGTTCACTAATCCATTTGGTATACACCTGGTAGCTTTTATAAAATGATTTTCACTACTAGAGCGCTTGCCTGGACTCTGGAGTAAGCTGCCGAATAGAAAATGATTACCTCTTCTTTAAACTTTTGTTAATTAAGACTCCTATCTATGTTATGTGTTTGTACTGAATTTGGTTTTTACTTTAAACTTGTGTTAAGACTCCTATCTATGTTATGTGTTTCTACTGAATTTGGTTTTTACTTTAAACTTGTGTTATTTCATTTTGAACATCTACTGGAATATTTTGAATTTGGTTTTTACCTTGCTTCGATTTGGGGATTTTAAGACAAAGGGATTTTACGACAAAAAGAATTCAGGGTTTCGCGAGTTAATGAAGACAAAGGGAAAGAGTTAGATAAATAAAAGCGTTGTCGAATAATTCTCGAATGAGTTACCTAGCCTAGCGGTAACGCGCACCACATAAGACTAGGTTTCGAGTCTCGTAGTTCAGGGTTATTCTCGAACCCATTTGTAAAATTTAATCGGGTTTAAATGTTGACCCATAAATAAAAGCGTTGTTGAATAAATCCCGAAAGACTTACCTAGCCTAGCGGTAACGCGCACCACACATCATACCAGGATTCGAGTCTCGTTGTGCGGGGTTATTCTCAAACCCATTTTTTTATCGGGTTTGGAATCGGATCCTAATCGGGTCTTAAATTGGTTAATGATTGGTTATTCTCAAACCCAACTTTTTAAATTTAATCGGGTCTAGAATCGGATCCTAATCGGATCTTAAATTGGTTACTGATCCTAAACCCTAAACGCTAAACCCTAAACCCTAAACCCGGCTAAATCCTAAACTCTAAACCAGGATAAACCCTAAACCCATGTTATCTCAACGCCTAACTTGCGCAATAACTTGCATTTGTCGCAATTAGAGTTTTAAAACTTGGTGTTCGCAAGATTTGATTCATAGGGGAAATTGTTGATTAGTTTCAAAACATGGTTTTGTTAACAAGAACACTAAACCATATACCCTAAATCCTAAATCGGCCAAAACCCGAGTGGAAACTGATGATCATGTAATGCTGACTATAATTGAAGATCTCGTAGTCGAGAATTCACTACCAGGAGTAAACCTCGATTACTATGTCTGCGATGCGGAACTTATTATTTCAAGATCAAATTAGGTTAATTATGAAAAAAATAAACTTATTTAATTTTTTATAATGTTATTTAAGGTTAATTATGAAGAAATTAAAATTATTTTGTGTATTATAATGTTATTTAAGGTTAATTATGAAAAATTTATTAAAAAATTTGCTACTAAATACCTACTGATTTCCGACTGATTGGGCCAAAAAAAACAAAAAATTTCGACTCAATTCACCCGGAAAAATATACCGGGAAAACTTTTGGCCCAATTTTGTTTTCAACTCGAAGACATAATCGCCTTCGACTTCATTTCTTCTCTCTTTTCTCTTACCTTTCGCGTAAACCATAATCACATCGTCTTCCTTGATTCTGTGGCTAGATCTCCTTCATCGAAGCTCTGTCTATCTCACTCTCCGATCCTCACATACATTTTTCTCCCAAAAAACAAACCCTAATACACTCTCCTATTCCTCGCTTCTCTCTCGAAATCCGTAATTCATCGTCTCCTGTTGCGATGGGTGGAAAGAGGAAGCGAGTTCTTGGGAAACCAACAGCGTCGAGAGCCAGACCGGCCAATCTACCCACTCGGTATGATTTCGCTCCAAAACCGACATCAGAAACTGTCCCGCCGGTTCTCCCCAACAACAATCGTCCGTCTGTGAAAGATTACCCTCTACCGAGGACGCTCTTTTCGAGCTTAAATACTCCACTACCTGCATCGTCTGCGAATCCACCCGCTCCATCGTCTGTAAATCCACATTCTGAATCATCTCATTCTGCTCAACCTCCACTACGTGCATCGTCTGCGAATCGACCCGCACCTTTTTATTCTGCAAATCGAGCAGCTCCAACGGCTCAAGATTAGCAACGCCTAGCTTAATCGAGTCATCAACATCCATCTGCAGCTCCTCAAGTTCAACAAGGTCAATCGCCTCCATATATAGCAGATCAATCTCATCACAGTTCTCATGTCCAAAATTCCAACAACCCAGTAGAAGAAGCAGATGGAGGTTTCTCTGATGTCGAAGCTCCGATAGAGCCTAATCTCTCCCAAGACCAGATGGAGGCTCTGAACTCGCTGCTACTTGCCCCAAGGCCGAAGCAAATCACCATCCTCGATCCCGACCTCGTCCAACCTAATTCAACATGGTAATTTCTTGCTTTCTTTGTTTGTGCTTTTGTTTATTGCGTTGAGACATGAATTCATGCAACATAAAGAAATCAAAACATTACTACCGCTGACTCATTTTAATTTGTTTATGTTTCGTAAACATTATCATACTCTAGAAATTTACTAACTTAATACCGCTAACTCACTAAACTAACCTTTGGCTTGATATCTTAAGGCTCCCCTCTCTAAATAGATGGCAAGGTGAAGACATAAACGTTTTGCTTAGTGAAACTTTAAAACTTAGCTAACATTTTTCTGTGAAATGTTTATCTTAATACAACTGTTCATAATTTCTCTTGAGTTTCTTTACATTCTGTTAATAGTTTCTATCTTAACTCTTACTTTCATTAAAGATAATCTTAAGTTTTTTTTCTGTTTTTGTAGGTTTGGTTTTGATCGATCCTCACTGACCAGGCAGGTTACCAAGTGTTTCACTAATAAGTTTGATGACCCCTACTACAGTTTATCATGTGTGCCTAGGGAAAGAGTAGAACGATGGTTCGTTGAATTCGCGGTAACATTCTCTCCCATGTAACACTTAAATTATGTGTAATACGTGTATGTGCTTTATATAGACTAACACCAATCTTTCTCTTTTGTTTGTAGAAAAAACACAGATGGGATCCATCTTTAACATGTTTGGTTCAAGGGCATTTCAAATCCATACTTCAACTTCGCTTGAAAGACATGGTGAGCAATGCAAGGAGAAATGATGAGCAAGCTAGATGGATGACTGATAAGATATGGGAAGAAATGAAAGCACATTGGAGCACTGAAGAACAAATAACAAAGAGTGCAACGACCTCAGCAGCTCAGATGTCTCAACATAAAGGTCTCGGGCATCACAAACACGCCTCTGGACAAAAGTCTTACCGACAAATCTTACAAGAAATGGTAAGTCACTTGAAACTATAAGTTTGCTTCAATATGTGATAAATGGTGGTATTTTGTTATTGCTTTTCAAGTTGACTGAGTTGGTTTAAATCTGATTGAGTGTTGCATTCAAGTTTAAATCTGATTGACTGTTGCATTTTCGTTGACTGAGTTAGTTTACTGGTTATAATTTTTCCATATCAGGTTGAGGAATTAGGCAGACAAGTGAGTTTCGGTGAGGTTTTCATCTGGACTAATATGAAGAAAGATGGAACCTTTGCAGATAAAAAAGCAGAGCAAGTCGCTGAGCTCTATATGCAGAAAAAGCAAGAGAAGTTGTCTAACCTCGAGTCTGGGACCACAGAGATTTCTGATGGTCGTCATCCAGCGCTATCCATTGAAGAGGATAACGAGGTTTTTATTCATGTTAAGTGCTTCCTTCACTAATTTTTTATGCTTTTGATTTTGATTGATGATATAGTGTTTGGTATTAATTTTCTTTCTTTTATTTTGGCAGTCTACGTTCACAAACGATAGAGGAGACCTGTTTGGCATTGGAAGCCTCAAGAATCAGCTCAAGGGAAAGGGAAAACACCTGGAAACCTCTGCTTCTTTCCAGCAGATGCAACAACAGCTTGAAGCGGCTCAAAGGAAATTGGAGGAACAAGCTGCTCATATCGCTAAGAAAGAAGCAGAGAATGCTCGACCTGCAGCTGCTCAGAAGGCCCAGACTGCCGAGCTTGCGATTGTGAACAAGTTCTTGAAAACCGACAACCGATTCCTCGCATTCCTTGCCCAAGAAACTGATGCTGATGGTCCATCCTCTCCTCTCCACTGATTTAGCTAACTTTTTTCTCCCTTCTTTATATCACTTGAAACTTTAAATGGACGTTATGTTTTGCAAATGGGAGTTGCCTTTCCATTTTATTTTAGAACTTGAAACTTATGTTACTTTGTAATTTCGTTTTTTTTGGTGTAAGGATTTGTGTTCTTCATTTGTTTTACTTTACTTTTGTTTTGATTCATGTTTAAATTAAAATTAACATACCAATTAGTCAATAAACAAAATCAAACAAAGCTAAACCAAATCAGGAAATCAAAAATCTAGTAGTATGTATTCAGTAGCAAATCAGTCGTAAAAACAAACACAAATTAGTCGTAAAATAGTCGGCAAACCGTCGTAAACAATGCCAAAAAACGCAAAATAGATGCTCAGATCAGTCGTAAATTAGTAGCTGTAATAGTAGATAATCACTCACAAATCAGTAGTCAAAATTTACGACTGATTACCGACTACGGTTGTAGTAGCAAAATTAAGTCACTATTCAGTCACTAATCAGTCGTAAAATTATGCTATTGATTAGCGACTACAGATGTAGTAGCAAAATTAAATAACTATTCAGTCACTAATCAGTCGTACAATTTTGCTACTGATTAGCGACTAAATAGTGACCGCCTAATACCGGTCGTAAATCAGTCGTAAATCAGTAGCGAAATTGCTACTGATTTTATTTGCGACGAGACCTTTACCTACAGTAGAAATCAGTCGGAAATCAGTCGTAACAGGGTGTTTTGCTACTGATTTCCGACTGTTTTTGCAGTAGTAAAAAACATGTGTTCTTGTAGTGAACCCAAGGGCTGTCCGAGATTGGAAAAATAATTCCCGCTTGTAAAAGCTTCATAATTTCCTTCTTGACAATGTTCATTAAGTTACAGTTCAATCTCCTTTGGGGCTCGACCGAATTTTTGGCGTTATCTTCGAGATGGATCTTGTGTATACAGAGATCCGGCGAGATCCATGGTATGTCATCAAGCAAATAACCTATAGCCTTTCTATGCTTTTTCAATTCGCGTAATAGCATTGTCATTTCAGCTTTATTCAGACCAGAATTTATAATGACATGATAAGTCAAATTCGGTCCAAGGAACGCGTATTTGAGTCCAACTTGATTTACCTTGATTTAAAGGAAGAAACGGATATTCCAACGGGGAGAGGTTTTAGCTCCACCTTAGGGGCTTTTAATTAGCTCCATGGGTCATTCACTGTCATAGGAGTGTCCTTAGGCGGTGTTGGAATATCCGTTTCTTCCTTTAAATCAAGGTAGGTCACGACCTTTTTATAAATTTCAGCATTGTCGAGCATCTTTTCACAATCTATTAATGTTTCTTCGAGAGAGTTGCACTCATCTTTTGCCTCTGTAAGCATTTCTTTTAGCGGGTCACTGAGAAGTACTTCCTCATCGAGAATTCTTCAAAAACTTTGTCGAGTTCATCGAGCCAAAACACTTGTCCATCTAGGGTTGGTTTAATGAGACTTTTTTTCATATCGAAACGCATCACCAGATCGCCTAAGTGTAGATCAATTTTGTCCTTCCGGGACATTGATCATCGCCCCTGCGGTAGATAGGAATGGTCGGCCAAGTATAAGTGGGTGCGTAGGTTCTCTTTTTAGCTCGACTACCACAAAATCTGTAGGAATGCAGCATTCTCCAATTACGATGGATACATCAATGAGGATCCCCACTGGTTGTTGGACCGAACGATCTGCTAGTACCAGTGAAATCTTAGTGGGTTGGAAAATGTGGTATCCTATACGCTTTGCAACTGATAACGGCATCATGTTTATGCTTGATCCCATGTCGCATAGAGAGCGCTGGAACGTTATGCATTTGATAGTGTTGGAGAGTACGAAACTTCCCGTGTCTCCTCTCTTCTAAGGGACATTTTCTGCAAGATCGAACTGCATTCGTGAGTGATCACCATAACGCCTTCTTCAAGCTTTAGGGAGTTAGTTAGGATGCTTTTAATTAATTTTCTTAGAGGAGGGATCATTGCACAAGCTTCTCCAAAGGGTAACCTAACTGTTAGTTGTTCGATTAACTCCTTCAACTTAGCTCTTTCTTTTTCCTTCTTTGGCGCCTTCAAGCCTCTTGGGTATGGTGGTTTTGGCTTGTAAACACGAGCTGTTGGTGTGGGTATAAAATTCCCTCCGAGAATTTCTCGGGATACTTCCTGATGGTAGACTTTTTGGAGTCTTAATCAATTACTCAAGTATACTCAAGTGGTTTTGGCTTTTTATGTTTTCGTTTAAATTTAAGAAAGTAAAATGCAAGAAAGTAAACAAAAGATAGAAATGTTGGATCATGGAATACACCATCAAAGGAATGATTAACAATCAAATAATGATGACAAAGATTGCATTAAACACTATCCTATGAAGTATCACTCCTAGACTACCCTTTTCCGAAGGCTTTTTGCCTTCTTCAAACCACATCCTTCCACCATTTATTTCTGTAAGCACTTAGGAGATTCTTCTCCTTTGATCATCAAATTGATTGGCTCATTATCTCTTTTCTTTCCTTTAGCTCTTCATTTGTCTTCGCATTTAGTCTCCATTCTTTCATCCTTTGAATGCCTTAACCATTTTTGGCTTCTTTTCATTCTTTATACTTAGAGACCATCATTTTAATACTTAGAGCTATGAACAATTTCTTTTGCCAACTATTTCAAGATTTTGCTTCCCCTTGTCTCCACCCCCAAACTTTTCCTTCTCATACCACTTTTCTTCTTTATTCAATCAATAACTCCCCAAGATCCCTACCTATCTAGCCTAGCTCCTTGATGTTGGAACTATTTCTACATGCAAATCTATCTTTGTTGCCTTAAACCCAACACTTTTGGTCAAGTTCATTCAAATAAGGCCTCAACACGCTAACAAATAATATATGTTTGAAAGGAGGTTAAGGTTAGGGTGGGGCGAACCATTCCAAAAATGAGATATGGCTATGTGGGCCAACAATAGTAGTAGAAAGGAAAAAGAATGACCCAAATATGTGTATGGTGATCCTTCAGTCTATCTTTCAATATACAATGCATGATAATTACATGTCAATATTAAGGTTCAAGTAAATAGGGTTGGGATCAATTCAATACATGCTTTAACCAAGACCTAAACAAACAAGACATGAGATCCATGAAGGGTTCGTCTTTGATTTCAAGTTTGTTTTAAGTGCATGAAACATCTACTGATTAGGGCCTTGAACCAATTATCTCAAGATGATATTATTCATGGAAAAACTTGTCATTGCTCCCAATGCACATGAATGCAAATCCTATATGAATTCTAGACTCAATTTTAACATGTAAAATGTAACATGGTGATTTCATGTTCAAATTTTTTGAGAATGATATGCATGCGACTCAAGATGTAAAAATCAAAATAAGAACAAAAGATACAATGTCAAATGACACAAACCCCTCCCCCAAACATGAATTGCACCGTCTCAGTGCAACAAAAGTCAAAGAGAGAGTAAAAATATGCAAGAATGTATATACAATGAAGTGGAGTGAGAATCATACCTTGGAATTGAATCAAGGAGGAGAGGAGTGTGACAAGTTGTGGCCAAACCCTCCTTTCATCACACACCACGACCTTGGACCCAAGAGACCAATCTTAGACCGATCCGACCCAAATTTGCCATCCTTTATTGTTGAGGAGTGTGGTCCTCTTTATTCATGCTTGTTTTGTGTCCCAAGCTTGACAGGGGATAGACTTGGGGAGGTTCCCAATGGCGCATTTAACGTCACTAGCTTGACGGTTGCTTCCTCATTGTTACTCCCTTCATGAAAATATCAATAAAAGTGAAAAGATTAGCAACAAAAGAGAATAAAAATCTCTAGTCTCATGAAAAATCTAAATCCTAATGGTTATTGCTATTGCCTCCCCGGCAACGGCGCCAAATTGATGGTAGACTTTTTCGAGTCTTAATAAATTACTCAAGTCTACTCATATCATTATAGTACAAGAGGATCAATCCAAGGAGGCACAAAGAACAACACACTAGGAATGCAAGAAATGACTTAAGCTAGAGCAAGTGGTTTTGGCTTTTTATGTTTTCGTTTTAATTTAAGAAAGTAAAATGCAAAAAAGCAAACAAAAGATAGAAATGTTGGATCATGGAATAAACTATCAAAGGAATGATTAACAATCAAATAATGATGACAAAGATTGGATTAAACACTATCCTAGAACATGTAATTCATAAATATGACTAATCAATTCTCATGGCACTAATCACTTCACTAATCACCTAATTGACATAAACTCTCGTTTGTAATTAGTTAATCAATGAGAATTAATAAACAATCCTAATTAGTTCACTAATCATCCTTGACATCAACTCTCATTGGCAAGGATGTGAAAAGCTCTCAAAAGGCTTGGTTCAAGCATTTCATCGAACACCTCTCGAGCGTCAAAATACCTTAGTTCTAGATTTGATCTCTCAATCTAAATCTAGCATTAAGAGCTAACCTATGGGAAGGAGCTAACAAGGAGCAACCTAAATCATCATCATATAACCATCAAGACAATTGACTAATGATGCTAATGCACAAAATCTATGCTATTCCTTAGGTTAAGATCACTAACTATGATTAATCCTCTCTCAAGGTACTAATCACTTTGCTAATCACTAAATCAAGATCAAATTCTCATTTGTGATAAAATGATTAGCAAGAATTAAAATCAACATTCAAATCAACCAATAAACACCTTAAGCAACTACTCTCATAGGTTAAGAATGTTTATCTCTTACTAAGCTCATAGGGGAATTTCATCGAATACCTTGTGTGCATGAAATCCCCTTGTATCTAGATTGACTCTCTGAAGCCCAATCTAGCATTAGGATCACTTAGTAAGAAATGATAGAAAGGATTTAGAACATAAGCATCACAAATCAATCATCAAACCATCAAAATCAAGCAAACCAAAATCCAAAAAAAAGTCTAATGTCTAAAGAACATGAAGAACAAAAGAGAAAAACACATAAAGATAAAGACATTGCATAAATAAAAGATAGAGTTGAAGAAATCTTCTCTAGAGTGGCATTTGTATGAAGAACAGTCAAAATCCCTCCAAAATCATAAGAAGAGTTTGGGATAAAACTCAACTCTAGAAGGAAGAAAGCTTAGCATGAAAATGGTGTTTTTGGGTATTTATAAGTTCTTGGACGAATCGGGTCAACCCGGAACAAACCGGATATTGACCCGGCCAAATATTGGTTTTTGCTGATTCTGGGAGTTTGCACCGACAGGTCCTGGATCGGTGCAAATGGTCGGTGCAAACACTTTTGAACATAACTCCTTTGGGCGCCAGACGGAAATGTGCCCACTAAATCTGATGTAATGATATGCTCAATTTAATACCCTAAAGTACTAAAGCAGTTGTTATAGTAAAGCTAGGGGTCGAACCACAAAGACTCACAGAGATCACACAATAGATTATGAAGTGTCGAATTACGCTAAGCCCAACAGATGTAATTAAAAACAGTGTAGAAAATAAAAGAGTTGTATTCAATCAGGAAAATATAGGCCCAGGGTTTTTCTCA
>PKML01054979.1:875036-894755 GCA_002933935.1 Eutrema yunnanense
TCAGACTTGTCTCTCTAAAACCAAAGTAAAATCAAACTATAAAAATAAAGCATCCTAAACAAGAGGCTGTAAAATCCTATTTATAACCTAAAACACGTTCTGGGCCATCTTGTAAATATCAAAGTCTTCTGGGCCAATTCTACAATTCTTCAACTCTTCATTAAGTCGCGATCCACGTCGGGTATCGATCGATACTAGGCAGTATCGATCGATACTCAGGTGATTTTGATGTCTCGGCTACACAGATCTCTGCTTTGCTCCATAATGTTCCAGAAAGCTCCAATATCTTCCAATTAAGCTCCAAACGTGCTATAACCTGTAAAAGACTCTAAAACACTACAAAACACTAGAAAGATTCTATAAAAAGGACTTATATCATGGCCTAAACAGGGTAAAAACCATGATATATCATGTAACATTCGAACCACCGCTCGGAATGACCTCAAAATACCTCTTGTGCACAGCTAACTCAATGGGCTACAACGTCTCTGAAGACCACCGAGGCTAATTAGGATTGGAAACCCTTCATCCAGCCAGGTCTTTCAGGAACGTCGAGTCTAGATCAAACTGGTCCTGGGGAGTTTGCACCGACCAACAGTACCGACCCAGATTGGGTCGGTGCAGTCTTCTGCTTGCCTTGGCACTTCCTCTTGTGTCTTCACCGATCCACTGCACCGACCCAGGATGGGTCGGTGCATCTTCTGAAAACTCCATTCTTCGTTTCGGCGGCCACACGGACATACTCTCAGTAAAGCGACCATATCTCTCGAACCACAAATCCGAATGACCTTAATCTAACTCCAGTAGACAGAGAACTCCTCTCTCTACAACGTCCATGAAGACCGTTAAAGCTGAATCTGATCGCGAGGCCTTCGTCCATCCACATCTTTGAGACACCTCTGGTGAACTCTTCCTTCTCTTAAGCTCAATCACTCCAATCATCCCAAATGTCTCCAAAACACCTAGAAACACTCCAAATGAATGCGAAAACCCACAAAGACCTAATGAAAACATCATAAACTCTTAATGAGACCAAAATGCTAAACAAAATTATGATTATGCATGCAAATGACTCAAAATGCTAGCTAAAATGCATGTTAGAACATGTAAATTATGAGAATGTCACTTCCTCTCTTCTACCTTTTTCTTCTTCCTCAACTACTATTTCTTCCCTTTTTTCTAACGTAGTTTTTTTTTCAGTATTCGTCAGGAAGTTTGGTTCCTTGTAAGTTGTACCACTCCTAAGCATGATTGCTTGTAAGTCATATGACTTTTTGGAGGAAAGTTCGTGCAACACCTTCATGAATGAACTTGTTCTTGTCCACTCATCCTTAGCCTCTTTAGTATTGTCGAAGAGACTGTCTATTTTTATGTTCAAATCCCCGCACGTTCTATCCATCTTGGTGCTCAATTCATTATGAGATGCTTTAAGTCCATGTATCATTCCCTCAAGTCTTTCAAAATCAGAGATATGTGAACTAGCAGGGAGTACATGTGGGGTTTGGATAGGTGACATCGGGTCGTAAGTAGGTTGGCCGTGATTCTGGAAGAACTTGGCTTGGTAGCGGCTCGGGAGGTTGCACCCGCGGCGAAGCGAGTGTTGGTCGCGGTCGTGGTGGTTAGACCAGAGGAAAAGCTCTTCCTAGCATCGGTCGTGAGGGTTCCACCCGCGGCCGAGTGACTTCTGCCCACACCCTTGGATTTGGCAGGTTTTTGCTGCGTTTGTCATCTCTTTGTTGAGACGTTTGCTCGAACTTCGACGTAGTTCATGTCTTCCCAATCTTGAGGGTTATGTGGACCTCCCGAGTCTTCAAAGCAACCCTTTTCGCGTGACTAGTTCGGTCGTTCTATACCCAGATGATATACCATTAGTGTGAGGTATTCCGACTCCTTCGATTTATCTCGTTTCTCTTTGGCACATCGGAATTGGGCGAATTGAGCTTGATTGTTGATACTTCTTGCAAAGTTCTTTATGAGGGTGCGAGCATCGTCTACGGATTTATTGGCGAAATCTGATAACACCGGGTTTTGACCATTTTTATGGATCACTTTCATATTCTTTTGCAGATGTTTTTAACTCCGTTTTCAATAGTTTTCAAATGATTTCCTTGTTTTAGTGTTTTGAAAGACGTTTCAGGTAACTCGGAGTAAAATAGTGCATTTCGGAACAAAAGTACGTTTTTGGATAAACTCGGACCGTCAGAAATCTTGCCATCATAGAAGGTCTTCTCACCGTCTGATCATCACCAAATTTGGATAAAACAAATTAGAGACAATCATCTTTCAAATGCAATTGGATTGGGGACAATCCAATGGTTGGATCCTAAAATATACCCAAAGCACCGAAGACCGACGAAGATGCCGAGAAGCAGTCCACCGCGGGTCGAGAGCTCCCACCCGCGGCAAAACAATAGTTCGCCACTCCTGGAGAGCCTAGACCCGCGGCTAAACACCATTTTGCCACTTCTGGAGAGCACGGACCAGCGGCCAGAGCCAATTTTACCTAAATCAAGTCGTTTCTTCATCGGAGGCCAAAACCGTCTTTTCCCGTCAAATCCTAACTCGACCAAAACGAGTTGAAGACCTATAAATACTTGTTTTACTTCCCAAACATCCCCACATACATTCCCATCACCAAATCACCATCTACCATCCCACATTCACCACCATTCCATTCCCAATACATTGGACAAGACCTTTTTTCGAATGAGCTCACCTAGCTACCAACGTCAAGCTAAACGACTTTCAACAAAAGCGCTCAATGAGAAACAACCCATTTCGGTACGTTTTTATTTTTAGCTTTTCTTTCTTTTTCAATAACGTTTTTTTTTTCTTAGTTTTCATCTTTCAAAAAATAAAAAAAATTGAAAAAATGAATAGACAAAAAGAAAAAATCACGGTTCGAAGTTGCTCGATCCAGGACGAACAATAAGGAAGGACTTGACCGCAAAAGGAGCCGTCGACCGCGGGTGCAAAGCTCCGAGCTGTGGCCAGCCGCCCATTCTCCGTGGTCGCGCACACTTGACCCGCGGTGAAGCTTCATGTGACCGAGGGTGCAGCCCTTCGACCCGCGGTCAACCTCATGTCGATCCCGAAGCTTAACCATTGTTCAAGCCTCATGCAACTCTCTTTGTGTCTTATGTGTAGATATGTGTAAAAACGCCAGAAAGGGAGGAAAGACACAGTTTCCAGTCACTAAAAACGAAGACAATACGCGATTGGTGGATGTGAATTCAACAAAGATAATAGCTTGGTTTTGCCTTGGAAAACTGAAAAATATGGTAAATTTTTGTGCCCCTAAGACTATATCTCATAAAGGCGTTTCCCCCTTTTAAAAAAAAAATTTGAAAAAAAAATCGAAAAGGAAAGGAAACAAGGAGCCTAAAGAGAGTCTTGGTTGGTCGAAATTATTATGAGGCATCCATGGTTCGTTCTTGAGAAGTCTGTCATTCCGAGCCCATAGAAAAATCTAAGTCTTGGGGAATGACAAAAAACTTCTGTTTTTGGAGAAAGGAGGAAGTGCAACATTTTTACGTAAGAAGAAGTGACTGAAAGTTGTGGTTATCAATATGTCCTTTCTCTCTTGTTGTTTTGCATAATATCTCGCACCCTCCGGTGAAATTATGGTAACCCGAAACACTTTTAACCTCTCCTTTAAATGCCTTTAATACCTAGCCTTCATTGTCTTGGTTTGATCCTTTTGATGAGAAGTTCATGTTTGCACTTAATGAATTTAGAGAGCTAGTTGACCTGGAGAAAGGCTAATTAGTGCTTCAACCAAGACCGCTGGTACCGGTTAGTACCCGAACTATTGACATGTGCTCAAACATACCCGAACTATTGAATAACTGTAGGAGCTCGTAATGGTAATGGGTCTACATAATGAGTGTTTGTTGAAACAGGAGGATGGAAATCGATATCTCGGGCAGGTTGTTGCTTTCTATTGAGAAACTCATACTGTGTTTCAAGCGGCGACCATTTCTCTTCAAACATATTCAACAGTTATAGACTAATTAATCCGATTATATTAATCCAATCGAAATCAGTTGTGATAACCCAATTAAAACAGTAATTTTAAGAAACACAGAAGATGGAACAAAATTCTTGGGTTAAGGAAACCCAATTAAAACAGTAATTTTTAGAGCATCATTGAATACGGCAATCCCGGGTCGGATCTTGTCGGAGAAACAAGAGCCGCCATGGCCGCCGCTTCAATCGTGTTACTCCGATCTAACCCTGCCTACTCTAGGTTACTCGACGAAGAAGAAGATCTTTTTTTCTAATGGTTGTGCGAGTACTATAAATATTCAATGGTGCGATCTAAGACTAATAATTGTATATGGTGTACTGGTATTTCTGTCACTCATGAATCGATCCCCCATGGTTCGAGTCCTTTGGAGGACAATTTTTTATTTATTTATACTCAAAACGACGTCGTTTTGTTGTTCCGTTCCAACATGGATTCCACCGTGGCAGCTGACTCAGCTTCGTTAATAATTTGACGGGGTTGACTAACGGGAAACGAGTCAATCCATGTTTCGGCAAAAAAAAATAGAGTTTGGGTATGAATATTCAAATATTTAAGGGTTTAGGTATGTTTGAGCACATATCAATAGTTCGGGTATTAATCGGTACCAGCGGTCTTGGTTGAGGCACTAATTAGCCTTTCTCCCGCTAGTTGCCCTGATTTTTGGATTTTGAAAGTTTATATTTTGTATGACGGATACCGTGGACTAGTGTTACGGGAATTTCTAGTGAGAGTTTTCTAGGCTAGGTTGCGTTTGATGTAGTTCGATGGTCATGGTTTAGAAGGACGGTCTCCAAGATTTTTAGTTCCCTATGATTTTTGTTTGATCATTTCCAAGATTAAGTTTTGTCTTGTTTGAGGACAAACAAGGTTTAAGTCTAGGGGTGTTATAACACCGTATTTTTACTCGTTTTACTATCTATTTAAGAAAATGTTTCACTTGGTTTTACATGCTTTTATTATGATTTTCACATATTTGTAGTTTCTAAACTCTTTTCATGTTACTTAGGCAAATACGACACAAATTGGAGAAATACCAGATTTTGGACAATTTTGTACCGTCAGAAGTTTTCATTAGATAGACAATTTCGTACCATCAGAAGCTTAAATGGCCCTCAAGACTCTTACAAGAAAGACGACGTAGAGACGAGAAACATGACGAACCAAGCAAATAAGCCTGAGATACCTCTGACGCGGTCGCACCATCCCCACCCGCGGCCAAGCCCTCTTCCACCGTGGGCGCGCTTCACTAACCCGCGGCAAAGCCTCCTTTTGCCGTGGCTACACCTGCTCCAGATGCGGCCAGCCCTTGTCTCCATTCCTTTGATTATTCGTGATCTTGCCACACCTTTACGAGAAAACCATCTTGTTGCACCTGCTCCACTTCAGATCATGAAGGACCATCCCCCGTGCATCTTCCAACATGATTCGATCTTATGACATGACGAAAGCGTCATACCCCTCAACGTACAAGCATCCAACACGTTTGCCAAGCCCGGACAAAGCAGAAGAATCATACTCCAAGGAAACTCCAAGTATGATTTTCCATTGTGATCCCGTAGGAGATCACCATCTCGGACTTGATGACAAAAATCCCGAGTGGGAATGGCGTGATATGTTTTATACGAAGGATAACAATGTTAAATAATAGGAATCTTTTTTTTGGACAAGACCTTTCTTCGATTGAGCTCAGCTAGCTACCAACGTCGAGCTAAACGACATTAAATAAAAGCGCTCAATGGGAGGCAACCCATTTCGGTACGTTTTTATTTTTAGCTTGTCTTTCTTTTTCTATTAACGTTTTCTTTTTCTTAGTTTTCAGAATTCAAAAAATAAAATAAAATCAAAAAACCGAAAAGACAAAAAGAAGAAATCACGGTTCGAAGTTGTTCTTTCCAGCACGACATAAGGAAGGACTTGACCGTAAATGGATTCGTCAACAACGGGTGCAAAGCCCCGAGCCTCGAGCCGCAGCCAGCCGCCCATTCGCCGCGGTCGCGCACACTAGACCTGCGGCGAAGCTTCATGTGACCGCTGGTGCATCACTTCGACCCGCGGCCAACCTCCTATCGATCCTTGATCGATTCCAAACTTTTCCCGATAATCCCCACATCCCATTTCCATCACCACAACATAATTTTCCATTCTCCATTCACCACCATTTCATTTCCACATCAATTCCCTAACTACTTCCATGTAAGTTATTTTTTTCCTTTAAGTTTTTCAATTATTACATACATCTATTTCTCGACCTTACTCGATTTATTTCACACGAAGGACAGTGCGATTTAAGTCTGGGGGAGGATTCCATCCCTTACTAACCACCATTTTGTTTCATGAGTCCTTGCATTTTTGCATTTTTCAAGCTTTATTTAAAAAAATTCAAGTTTTTTGATTAAAGTAGGAATACGTTTTGAGGGAATGATGAAAGAAATCCATGAGGCTAACTGACTGATAGTAAGATTTTATCTTGTCTAGAATCAATTACTCTAGATGCTATGTAGCATAAGAGGTATCAATCCAAATGGGTTAAGTTCCAAACATCAAGAATACATAAAACTTCTTAATTTAAGCTAAGTAAGATTGTTTTTAGGTTATGATCTAGCAACCTAATGATTCAAGTCAAATAAGAACTAAGCAATGGTAATAAAGATTAATGCAATAATAAAAAGCGAATCCAAGGATGAGGTTATGGAATTAGAGTGACCTTATAGCTAATTTATGATCTTTAAGTACACACGCAATGCTAATTCATTGGTTATGATCACTAGTTATGACTTATCATCTCTCAAGGTACTAATCACTTTGCTAATCACTAAATTAAGGTCAAACTCTCATTTGTGATTAAATGATTAGCAAGCATTAAGATCAATATTCAAATCAACCAATAAATATCTTAAACAACTATTCTCATATGTTAAGCATGTTTATCTCTTACTAAGCTCTTTGGGGAATTTCATCAAACACTTTGTGTGCATGAAATTCTCTAAGATCTAGATTAACTCTCTCAAGCTGAATCTAGCATTAAGATCACTTAGCAAGAAGGAAAATCAACAAGTCTAAACCATAAACATCATAAACCATCTATTAGATCACCCTAAATCAACCTCATCCTTAGATCCTAGAAGACTACTCAATAACCATGAGGAATCCAACAAATCCCATGAAAACCATGTTAAATCCCATGATTACATGATTAGATGATTAAGAAAGAAGTGATAGATGATTGAGATTAAGAGAATGAAGCTTAAATTGCATACATCAAAAGGAGGACATCTCTTACAAATACTTAGAACACTTAAGACCCTAAAAGGGACGTTTTTAGCAAGAGTAAAAGATCCTTTGCAAATTAGGTTTTGAAATTATTTAAAGCAAGGTGGGCGACCGGCTCAACCCGGAAAAAATGGGTCTTGACCCGGTCGGGTTTGTGTCGTCGGCTTCCACATGAGACGGTGGTCAGCAGGTGTTGCTGGTCGGTGTGGGAAGCTTTGGCTAAAAGTTTGGACATCGGGCCGGCTTGGGCCGGTGCAGCCGGCCGGTATTTTCCCTAGCCACAAATCGGGCGAAGCACACCAGGCGGTTATTGGAAGGTGTGGACTATCCTGAACCTGGGCACCGGTCGGTATTGGGCCAGTGCAGCCGGCCAGAATTGTCCCAGCCCACACACCGGGCGAGGCACATCGGGCGGTCATGGGAAGGTGTGGACTGTCCTAAAGCTAGGCACCGGTCGGTGTTGGGGGGGGGTGCTGCTGATATGCTCAAATTAATACCCTAAAAGTACTAAGCAGTAGTTGTAGTAAGTGTAGGGGTCGAACACAAGGACTCACAGAGACACACAACATATTATATAGGTGAGAATCACGCTAAGAAATCAATGGTATTTGATAACATAATGTAAATTAAAACCGTTGTGAATTCAGTTGGAGAAAGGCTAAGTTTAGGGTATTTCTCAGGGAATCACTGAATGCAGATAAACTAACTAGGAGGATTCAGATTTAACGCGGTTCTTGAACTCAAATGACTAAGATATAGCTAACCAACCCTCGTTGCGAAAACTATCTAAATCTAAATCCTAGGAATTCCAAATCTCTTTGCGAATCCTAAGGTCTAAATTAGCTTTTTAATCAGGTTTGATTTGTTCACAAAAACAACTAAATCAAATCTCTTTGCGAATAGTTATTTTGCTCACCTTAGGTTCTATCAGGTAATTAATCGCACTCTCGCGCCTAATCAATTATCCTAAGATCTAAGTTATAGGTGATCAATCTAGAATTAGCTTTGCAAACAACCTATGGTGAAGAACTAATTCAAATGGTGAATCCTAATAATAAATCAACCTAGCATTCATTGAAAACCCTATTGAGAACCCTGAACCTAACAAGGGATCTACTCAGACATGGAAATTGAAGAAATAAACATGTTTGAATAAATCATCAAATAAAACAGAAAGAGTAACAAGAGGGTTCGAAATCTTCTCTCGGACGAACAGAGTTTCAGACTTGTCTCCCTTCAAAAGCTCTCTCTCAAAACCAGAATAAAATAAGCATAGTCATGAAAGCGGCTCTAAAATCCTATTTAATAACCTAAACACGAATTGGGGTCTTTTTGTAAATATTAAAGTCTTCTGGGGAAGTTCTGCAATTCTTCAAACTCTTCATTAAGTCGTGATTTGTGATCTCCTCGATGGGTGTCGATCGATACCAGGTAAGTATTGATCGATGCTTGATGCTTCGATCGGGTACTTAGTCACCAAACTTCAATTTTGCTCCAGAACGCTCCATAAAACTCCAATATCTCCAATAATACTCCAAATGTGCTAAAACATGTAAAAGACTCTAAAAGACTACAAAATACTATAAAGACTCAATAAAACGGACTTATATCATGGCTTAAACTAGGTAAAAACCATGATATATCAACTTCCCCAGACTTAGCCTTTTGCTTGCCCTCAAGCAAATAGAAGACTAAACCAGAGAAAGAGGTTTGAAAACGTAGAGACTCACCTGTTCTTGAAACGTTGCAATGACCCTTTTCCTAAGCACCCAAATGTCACCTAACCTGCTTTTTGATCTAACCACCATGTACTTCTCCGTAGACATTCGCAGCTTCCCATACTACAGACATTATCTCACAGCATTGTTCAATCAAGCCCTCCTCGCTAGTTCCATCGCTGTGATTAATACCAAGAGCCTTCTAGATTCTTTCCCATACAATATCATAACAAGGAACGACCCTTTTTCACACTTTTTGGTATTATTTCTCTCCCCCAGACTTATTTCTTATTATGATCTTTCTTTTATTTTCAGCTTTGCATATACACATCAAGGTATGAGACGCGAGTATTGATGGTGTTAGCCACCGAATCCCCGGTTCTTCCCTCTCAACGTATCAAAGAATTTAGGCGAATAATGGCATCATAGGAAAATCCTAGCCTCGCTTCCAATCCTTTGTGTGATCATTCCTCACCAAGTAGAATAATGGGATCGCTGGAAATTTTCCTAGCCCTCTACTCAGAAGAAAATCATCTCATCTTTTAATGCACTTATTAATTAACTTGTAACAGGGAGAGAAATACCATTATTTTAAACACATGGGTTCCTTTGTCAGATATGAATGAGGAATCAAGCTCTATGGATACTAACCACATTGATGAAGTGCAAAAATTTGGCTCAGGTTTTAAGGAACTTTGCTGGAAACATGAGTGTCTTCTAGTCAACCGGTCAGCCTTTGGATTTTTCATTAGTCGATCTAGAGCTGATTCTGTAGCAATGGTCACTTAGAATCAAGGTCAGATTAGTAGATTCAAGAAAAAGTTCACAGTCTCAGTCAAAATATTGACTCAATAAAATAATGAATGACTCAAAACGGACTGACTCTAAGAAAAACAAAAACAAAGTCAGCGACTACCTCCCCCAGACTTAAACAACACTGTCCCCAGTGTTATCTAGCCTAGAGTTGGTGAATGAAAACAAATGAAACGATTGGATTTAGGAGAAACAAGAAGTTACCGTGATGGAACATCGAGTATCGACCGACACACAGCTTGGTATCGATCGATACCAAGCTTAAGTCAATATGATGAACCGTTCAGTCGCGTAGGGTGTCGACCGATACAGACTGGTATCGATCGACACCAGTTGTATTTCGACACACTGATTTCAAATCAGCAGCATCGAGTTGCTTAACCCACGGAAAGCGATCCAAAGTGATAGAAGTTAGCACTGTTAGGAACACTCAAAAACAGGTTAATAGCAACAAGATAGTCAAACATATATCCATGAGTTCAAATGCAAAAACAAAGCTGACATAGGTTCAAACGAAACGAGAAATAAAAAGGAAAATAAAAGAGTTATGTACAGACTCACCAGTGGGTTACCTCCCACCAAGCGCTTGTTTTACGTCACGAGCTTGACTTTACGGACGATCAGTCAAAAGTGGATCGAGAGCTTACTCCCATGCAAGTCCCACAACTGGATACGTCCAAACTCAGAGTTTTGCGCAGCATACACTCAATAACTTCATGTCCGTTCTCTTTCAGCTCTGGAGTAAGAAGAACTCTAGCCTTAGAGAATGGTTTCGAAGTCCTTTTGCACTTCACCTTGTACTCAATCGAATCTCCATCACACTTCTGAGGGATCAAAGTGACATGGAGATTCTCAACTTTTTTGCTCTTCGCTTTCTTCTTTGTTGCCTTAGACTTCTTGACAACTTTCTTGTGGATGCTGGCCGGTTCAACCAAATTTTCTATAACAGTTGGCTCGTCAGGAGGCTCTTCCAAAAGATCAACTGCTAATGTCTCTCCTATGACAACACTGAAGCAAAAGACATCTGTGGGAACTCCTCTAGAGGGAGTTACATCATAGTAGACCTCTCCGTCAATGTAAGAGAAAGAGATTCTCTTATTAGGTGTGTCTATGATCACGCCAGCAGTAGCCATAAATGGTCACCCCGGGAGCAAAGACACCTCAGATCCTTCGCTCATCTCGTTGTTTTATCGAGTCAAAAACGTTTTATTGAGTAAAAACTTGTTGGAGATAATGATCATGTGCTTGAACCTATTGATGTGATTTTATTTTTGAGTGCACAGTGTCACAGGATCAGTTCTAGATCGACTAATGAAAAATCCAAGGACTGACCAGTTGACTAGAAAACATCCATGTCTCCAGCAGAGTTTTTCTGAAGCCTGAGCCAATTTTTTGCACTTCATCAATGTGGTTAGTGTTTTTAGAGCTTGATTCATCATTCATATCTGATAAAGGAACCCATGTGTTAAGAGTTATGGTATCTCTCTCCCCTGTTATAAGTTGATAAATAGGAGCATAAAAGATTGAAATGATTTTCTCCTGAGTAGAGGGTTAGGAAAATTTCCAGCGATCCCATTATTCTACTTAAGGGAATGATCACACAAAGGATTGGAAGCGAGGCTAGGATTTTCCTATGATGCCATTATTCGCCTACATCCTTTGATACATAGAGAGGAAAGAACCGGGGATTTCGTGGCAAACACAATCAATACTCGCGTCTCATACCTTAATGTGTATATGCAAAGCTGAAAATAAAAGAAAGAACATAATAAGAAATAAATATGGGGAGAGAAATTGATACAAAAAGTGTGAAAAAGGTGGTTCCTTGTCATGATATTTTCTGGTAAAGAATCTAGAAGGTTCTTAAACATTGGCTGCAGAGATGAAACTGGTGATGAGGGTTTTATTTGAACAATGCTGTGGGATAATGTGTGGAGTCTGGAAAAGCTGTGAATGTCTACAGAGAAGTACATGGTGGTTAGATCAAAAGCTGATTTGGTGACATTTGGATACTTGGGAAAAAGGTCATTTCGATGGTTCATGAACAGGTGAGTCTCCGCGTTTTCAAACCTCTTTCTCAGGTTTAGTCTTCTATTTGCTTGAGGGCAAGCAAAGGCTAAGTCTGGGGGAGTTGATATATCATGGCGAGGAGAAGACGCACGAGAATGATTATATCATAGCCGATGTCAAAGAAGAGACGATTGTGAATGCTTCAATCGTCTATATGAAAGCGCATGGAAATGCTATCACCTCAGAGAGGAATTGGACCGTGCGTATGACAAGACTAGTACTTGTTTATTGGCGTCAACAATTCTTTGATGTTGTTGGGACAGTTGCTCCTACGCTACTATCGCTCAGCACCCATCAAATGGAAGAAGATGCATGTCTTGAAGAGCTCTGCCTCAAGCACAACGATTCAGGCCATGAAACCACTTGGGATACATTCTTAGCTCAACCAGAGAGAGCCTCGAAGTGGAATCAGTCCCATTGGATCCCAGATGAAGGAGTTATGCTATTTACAAATCAGGTGTCTCCCAAGTTACCCGATTTGGACATAGGCGCATTGATTGGAGGTTTCCGACCGAACCAGGTGGAATTAAGCTACAAACCACTTGTTCTGGAATCTTGATCTATCATAGAATAACCGTTAATTGGATTCATCTCATTCCCGGTTCAGACTTGAGAGTTATCGATTTTACAAATCGATGGACCTGCTTTGGACGCAATCCAGCGACTAGGCCAAAGATCGAGCTACACAGCCCAACTCAGGAACGATCTAAGCCCAGGACCACTGGAGAATATCAATGGGCCTATCATGGATCCAGCAAGCCAAATATCCAACGAAATTCCCATCGGATCCACAAGTTACACCCAAATCTCTGAAACGGGGCCGCTTGGTGCCATATAAGGAAAGTTTCCCTCTCACTTGTTTATATGGAACGCAGCACTTTACATGGGAACCAGGAGATCATCTAGGAGCTATTCCACACGTCCCAAGGTGAACCACACCTCACTTGATGAGAAGGATCAAGTTCGAGCCCCACTTGCCTTATTTAGAGCCTTTTGACATCAATCACCAACGACTCTTTCCTTTTCAATGCTGCTGCATTTTGGACGTGATCTACACAATCCAGAATGTTCCAGAGAAGCTCACATATCCTCTCAAACCGTCCAGATACAAGGCGACATCACACCTTCCTCATTTTGCCGATTTGCTCATTATTGTCCAACGGCTAGTTTTGATCATCTTTTGATTTGTTTCTTGTTAAGAATTTCGTGTAGAGCATTATATAAGCTCAGCTTAGATTTCATTTGTAATTAACCATTCAGTCATAAAGTAATTAAGTATTTCGTTTCTTGTCAAAGTATTATTCTTTGCGGGAGTTCCGTTGCTTTGAATATTGTGTGCGATTCACATATTCACTAGAGTCTTGGATTTAACTATTTGTGTGATTCAAGTAGTTGGTTCGATCACTTGATAGAGAGAGTCTATCATCATCAGATTGAGTGAGTCAATCAACCCACCCATCATCCATCCAACGACATAGACAAAGAGAGCCCTTCGGCCAGTTGTCTCGGTTCCATCGTCCCCATTTCCGCGTTCAAAGTTTGTAAACTTTGATTATCTTGTGAAGATAAGATTGTGAGACTCAATCTTACATCATTTAAGCCATGATATAAATCCCTTTTATAGAGTCTTTATAGTATTTTGGAGTCTTTTAGAGTCTTTTACAGGTCTTAGCACGTTTAGAGCATTATTGGAATTATTGGAGTTTTCTGGACCAGTTTGGAGCATAAGCTGAAGTCGTGTTGCTGAGTACTTGATTTCACGACAAGCATCGATCGATACCCCCTGGTATCGATCAATACTCATCGCAGCAAGACACGACCCGCGAGTTTTCCAAGACTTGAAGAATTGCAAAAGTGTCCAGAAGTCTTTAATAATTACAAGAAGACCCCAACTCGTGATTTAGGTTATTTATAGGATTTTTACAGCCACTTTGTTGGCTATGCTTTGTAAGTTTGATTTTACTTTGGTTTTAGAGAGACAAGTATGAATCTCCCTTCGTCCAAGATCAGATCTCAAAACCTCTTGTTACTATTTTATTGATGATTTATTCAAACATGTTGATTGTTTCATTCTCCATGTCTGAGTAGATCCACTTTAGGTTCATGGTTCTCATAAGGGTTATGTATGAATGCTAGGTTGATTAATTTATTAGGATTCACCATCTGAATTAGTTCTTCGCCTTAGGTTGTTCTCAAGGCTAATTCTAGGTTGACGAATCTGGAACTTAGATCTTAGGATAATTGATTAGGCGCGACAGTGCGATTAATTACCTGATAGAACCTTAGGTCAGCAAATTGATTATTCGCAAAGAGATTTGGTTTAATTGATTTGTGAACATATCAAACCTGGTATTAAAGCTGATTTAGACTTTAGGATTCGCAAAGAGATTTAGAATTCCTAGGATTTAGATTTAGATAATTCTTGCAACGACAGTTGGTTAATTATACCTTAGTGATTTGAGTTCAAGAACTGCGCCTGCGAGTTAGTTTATCTGCATTCATTGATTTCCTGAGAAAAACCCTGGGCCTATATTTCATCCATTGATTTACAACTCTTTTAATTTCTGCACTGCTTTCAATTACATATGTTCGGCTTAGCTTAATTCGATACTATATAATTTATTGTGTGATCTCCGTGAGTCTTTGTGGTTCGACCCCTAGCTATATTACAACTACTGCTTTAGTACTGTTAGGGTATTAATTTGAGCATATCAGTTAACCGTTCCAATGATGAGAATCAGCTATTTGAGCTAACAAGAGGGTGGTGAAGTGGATAAGAAAGCCCAAATATGTATTTGATATCCATGAATTCACTATGAGATGCATAAACATGATAATTAAAATGTCAAGATTATGGTTCTGAATTAAATAGGATTGGACTCAATTCAAAACTTGCTTTAGCTAAGACATGAGTAATGAAACACGAGATCATAATATGGTTCATCATTGATTTCAAACTCAATCAAAAGCATCAACCAACTAGCAACAAGGGCATTGGACCAAACTCTTAAAATGATACTCCACAAGGAAAATACATCATTGCTCCCAACCTATATGCAAACTAGACTCGATCTTAACCATGAAATGCAACTAGATGATTTATTTTTGTATTTTCAAATTTTTAAAAAATTTCGATTTTTGTGTGTGTGTGTTTTTCTATGCCATATATGAATGCATGAGACTCAAGATGCAAAATTCAAAATAAGAATACAAGAAACAAGATTAGATAACACACACACCCTCTCCCAAACTTAAATTACACAGTCCCTTGTGTAATAAAAGCTTAGGAGAGAGCTAAACAATGCATGAGAGAAAGAAAAAGATATGATTCTAAATGCTATTTACAAAGTTTTGGAGTTGTACCTTAGAAGCTTTGAGATGGGGAAGAGAACCCCATGGAGTAAGACGGATTGCTCGAGCAAGGAGATGGAGACCTCATGGCCTTCCTCTTGGCCATTCTCGCTTTATGAGCCAATGAGTGGTGGGGTTCCCCATGAAGTACCATCTCTCCTCCATGTGGTGTGGAGTTCTCGCCAACCTCTTCTTGGTCCATTTCCTATGTCTTTCGTTGGTCGTGGGATGAACTAGCCTTTCCATCCTTTGCCTTGAGCTCCTTAATCATCTTCTTCAAGCTCTTTACCGTGTTCACCAATTTCCTTATGGTCTTGTCTTGCAACTTGCACCACCTTTGAATGAGCCTATTTTGATGGTGAGCATGTCGAGTGTCAATGTCCGGAATTTTCCCATCATAAGGATCAAAGATATATACCTTTCACTTCCATATTTGGGGTCGGTAGAAAACGGTTTTTCATCCTCATCATCGAGGTTGTTGGATGTCTCGGCATTGCTCTTTGGTGCTTGCTTTTCTTTCCTCTTTGACAAGCCTATGATCTCAAGTGGTGGATCCGTAACCGGGTTATAGAAGTGGTCATTGGTAGGGTAGAATTTGATTTCTTTTCTCCCTTGAACCGTGGTGAGAAGAACATTGGGCAACATAAGCTTCACGGTGTTAGACACGGTGAGTTTGAGGTTGTAGGCATACATGTTGCCTATCTTGCCTTCAAAAAATTTGGTTCTTGAGAGATAAGTTTCATCCATAAGCTCTATTTATCTAGCATCTTCCACCAATTCAACTCCATTGGCCTAAAGAATCGAAGTAAAAAACCACCAATGTGCAATTGAGGCTCCTTCATCTTTCTCGTGTATGCCCAATCCCTATAGCCAAGCAAATTGAAGTAACACTTCAAGTTTGCTCCTTGTGAGATGTATTTGCCAAGTCAAAAACATTCCCAAATCTCATGTTGTTTAAGATCTTCATAGATCCCCATCTTCTCTAGTATGGCTTTGTCTGGAAATTTTGTCTCCACGAACTCCACTGTCTTGAGCTTCTTAAGGTAATCATTGTAAGTAGGATCTCTTTGTTTGGGCTTGGGAACTCTCTTCTTTTTCACTTCCACCACGTTTCTCTCATCTTCCTCCTCTTCATTGTCTCTCGCCACTCTCTTCTTTTTCTCTTGGCCTTTAGAGCAAGCCGCTAAAGCCAATTCCCTCCTAATTGATTGTCTTTGAGGTTCACCTTGGGTTGCATTGGCCCTTACCTTCGTCATACCTACATTGTCTCTAAGAGATTGTTAGTTCCAAGAGACAAAGACACCAAAAACTTTTTTTTTTTCAAATTCAAGCAAAGGTGATACGTGCTCAAGTGTTAAAGAAGCTGGACTGAGGTCTCTCTCTTTTTGTCAACGGGATAAGATGGATGTTGCTGGTGGGGCGATGAGAACCACAAGAGAGGCGACGGTCTCTTGATACTTCAAGGGGTTTCCCTAAGGATCGGACTCACTCACGATCTAAAGAGAGGAAACGTTTTTGTGAAGAACAAAAACTCGAAAATAACCAAAGAAAATTCTTATTGTCTGCGTGAGGAAGAAAGGACAAAGCCTTAGGGTTTTTAAAGAAAACACACGCCCAAAAGAAAAGGAATAAATCGAAAAAGAAATAACAAGACGGGTCCTTAACAATTTAGGCCCGTTTACAAAAGAATTAAAAAGGACTAAGAGAGATAGAAGGGGGGGGCCTCGTGTGCTTGGTCTTCAAGGCTTGCAGAGGGTCATTAATTGGGCCAATAATATTGCAAGCCGTTTAGCCTCGGTAAAAACCCATCTTCGCAAAACCCAGTGGGATAAAAACGAAGGTTGGGAAAAGAGCACCAAACGACTTACAAACCCAACTAATGACCTTCCTTGGGCCTAAGTCATCTCTGGTGAAGTGAAATCAACCATAGATAAGTGGGCCACGAGCCTGGGCTGGATGAGTTGCCACTTAGTGTTATCAGCCAGCAAAGGATCCAGCCGATATGTCTTCAGTGTTTTGACGTTCTGGTCCGAATGGTAAGGAATCTTGGGCTGATCTCTAGTGTTCTGGAAACTAGACTCAAAGAGCTTTAAATCCATATGTGGATAGCCTTCTGGATCGTCCGGTATCATGAGTGGATCCTGCTTCAAAGAATCGGCCCAATAACTGCTCGCAAACGGGCTTAGCGGACTAGTGTCCGTCTTGAAGAAACTTTCTTGTCTGAGCTGGTCCATGAACATGTTGAACTTCTTTTCCATGTCCCTGCTCCTGGTTCTAGTCACTGGTCCACTTGGTACTAGTGGTGCTTGTATGACTTGGGTCGTTGACTCGATGTCCTCATCACTCCCTCCCTCTTCATGAGGTTTTGACCCCAAAACATCATCACCTGCATCAAAACGAGCTAAGTCAGAAACATTGAATGTAGCATACACCTTAAGATCACTTGGGAGCTCGAGCTTGTAGGCGTTGTCATTGATTTTCTCCAAGATTTTGAATGGGCCGTCTCCGCGAGGCGATAGCTTCGATTTGCGTTTGTCTGGGAAACGCTCCGGTCTCATGTGAAACAACACCCATTCTCCAACTTCAAAAGACACGTGCTTCATGCCCTTGTTGGCATTCTTCACACGTAGTGCATTGGTTCTTTCGATCTGATCTTTGACCGATTGGTGTAGCTTTTTCACGTCTGCGGCCTTCTTGGCTCATTCGAGGTTTAAGAACTCCGTTTGAGGTAGAGGCTTAAGATCCAATGGTGTATGTGGATTAAATCCATATGCAACCTGAAAAGGAGACAAATGAGTAGCACTATGGACAGCTCTATTATAAGTAAACTCGACAAAAGGTAGAGCTTCAAGCCAAGTTTGAAGATTTCTCCCTATTGTTGCTCGAAGCAACGTTCCAAGTGTACTGTTAACGACTTCAGTTTGGCCATCGGTTTGTGGATGGCAGGTCGTGGAGAATAGCAGCTTGGTTCCTAGCTTCTTGAAGAGGGTTCTCCAAAAGTGGCTCAGGAACTTGGTATCACGATCGGAGACGATCGTCCTAGGTATTCCATGTAGTCGGACAATCTCTTTGAAAAAGAGGTCTGCGGTTTGTGTAGCATCGTTTGTCTTGGCACATGGAATGAAGTGTGCCATCTTCGAGAACCGATCCACCACGACAAAGATGGAGTCCTTGTGTCTGATCTTAGGCAAACCTAGCACAAAGTCCATATAAGTATCAATCCATGGTAAAGTAGGAATCGGTAAAGGAAGATACAAACCGTGCGGGAGAACCCGAGACTTGGCTTTCTTGCAAGTGATACATCTTGCACAGAAAGTTTCGACCGACTTCTTAAGGTGTGGCCAAAAGAAGTGCTCCTTCATCATGGCAAGTGTCTTCTCAATGCCGAAATGACCCATGAGGCCTCCTCCATGAGCTTCTCGGACTATAAGCTCTCTTAACGAGCATTGCGGAATGCATAAGCGTTTATCTTTAAAAAGATAACCGTCATGGACATAGTAAGAAGCGTGGGCTCCCTTTCCATGGTTCTAGTATATCTCTGCAAAATCAACATCAGATTCATATAATGGAATAATCATTTCAAATCCAAGAACATTGGCTTCCATGGTCGATATTAGCGCATATCTCCGAGATAGGGCATCGGTCACCACATTATCTTTTCCTTTCTTGTACTTGATCACATAGGGGAACGTCTCTATAAACTCCAGCCACTTAGCATGTCTTCGCTTGAGGTTAGTCTAACCCCTGAGATGCTTCAAAGTCTCATGATCCGTGTGGATGACACACTCCTTCGATAGTAGGTAATGCTGCCACGTCTCCATTGCTCAGACTAATGCGTAGAGCTCCTTGTCATAAGTATGATAGTTGAGAGTGGCTCCACTAAGTTTCTCACTGAAGTAAGCAACAGGTTTGCCTCCTTGAGTAAGCTGATATATCATGGTTTTTACCCCATTTAGGCCATGATATAAGTCCTTTTATAGAGTCTTTTCTAGTGTTTTGTAGTGTTTTAGAGTCTTTTACAGGTCATAGCACGTTTGGGGAATTATTGGAAGTATTGGAGCTTTCTGGAGCATTTGGAGCAGAAGCAGAAGATCGTGTCGCTGAGTACCTGTTTTCACGTCTAGCATCGATCGATACCCCCATGGTATCGATCGATACCCAGCACAGCAGACACGACATCGCGACTTAATGAAGAGTTGAAGAATTGCAACTTGGTCCAGAAGTCTCTGATAATTACGAGAAGACCCCAGATCGTGTTTTAGGTTATAAATAGGAGTTTTACAGCCATTGTTTAGGCTATGCCTTTGATGCCTTTTTATGCTTTATATACTTTGGTTTTGAGACAAGTCTGATTTCCCTTCGTCCGAGATCAGATCTCAAGAACCCTTTGTTATTATTTTATTGATGATTTATTCAAGCATATTGATTGTTTCATTCTCTATGTCTGAGTAGATCCACCTTAGGTTT